>JAQIXS010001419.1:0-30285 GCA_034700785.1 Rossiulus vilnensis | reverse complement strand
TAGTAAAACGTTTAGTGTTATCAGTATATTGATATCAGTAGGCCAAAAAGCTATTAGTCCATTATAAATACATATGTATTGATATCACTAATGGTATTATGTAGTGATCACCCTGGTGGAAAGATCATTGTAAAAATGCATAGTGGTATCAGTGCAAATACACTGATATTAGTAAAAGGTTTAGTGATTTCAGTAAAATATACTGATATCAATAGTCCAAAAAAAACACTTTCATCTATAAAAGTGATATCAGTAGTCTAAAAAACCACTAGGTCACTATAAATATCACTATTGTTGTTATATAGTGATATCAGTAGTTAAAAAAACCACTAGGTCACTATAAATATCACTATTGTTATCACATCTTGATATCAGAGTATACTTTGGTGGAAAGTTCAGTAAAAAAATCCATAGTGGTATTATACAGATATTACTAAAACGTTTAGTGATATCATTAAAGTATACTGATATCGGTTGTCCAAAAAACTGTCTCCATGTATAGTGATATCAGTAGTCCAAAACACAACTAGGTCTCTATAAATATATTGGTATCATTAATGTTACCATAGTGATATCACTGTACAATCGCCTACTGATCTTTTCATCAGGGTAGGCTTTTTAATGGGATCCTTAAACATCGGTCAACGTAGGCAGGTGGTTTACAAAGCGGGTTAGTAAACTAGAACAAATTTTACTGTATTTATGGTGTTTATACTTTAATGTCGATGGAAAAATCCTTCAGGTCAGTGGAAAATACAAGTTTTGACATGGACAGGAAGGTCGTTTTAGAATATGCAGGGCCCTAGAGCTTTGGAAACCCCTGGCCATGTGATGTTAATTTATGCATTAAACAGTCTATGGTCGGCCCCTGAGCGCAATGTGTTCGTGTTTTAATAATGGTGATATTGCTATTTTTGCATTTTCGCTTTGGTTTGGGTCATTTACACTTGGTTGCCAACTTGGATACCCGCAGTTTTAATAGTCTAATGACGTATTCATGTACGTGCAAGGCTCACTGTATTTATGCTTACGAGTGCATATAAAATGGAAAATAATCCCCGCACCTCGCATACCGTTAAATCATGCATGAAAATGAATCGATTTTGCTTAAAAAAATTAATGGTGTGGGTAAAAAATAATAAGCGAGGGGGGTTGGGGTATCAGCACTGAAGATCTTAATGGCGGTTAATGTTCTAATGATGAACCACATTTTTGAGAGAAATAAAAAACATGACGTTGATGGGAACCTTACCCCTTACCCTCCCCCTTAACAAGAAAATGTATATGATTTCATTACTGAGAAATCGTTACACACAATGTATGTGTACACGTACAGTAAATTATCCACAATATTTCGCAGGGTTTTTGACAATTTTTGACCAGAATTTCCAGAAAAGTATGAACAACTCGAAAAAGTCATGAAAATTTACATTCAATAATCAGGTAAATTCTCAACCAGCCCTAAATTGCTATATCTCAAGTTTGCTGTTTATGATACTGCTCAAAAGAGGGCGTGTTTAGTTACTCATGCAATAATAGGGAATTCCCCTTCTTTCCCTAGCACACTTAAAGCTTGAGTTATATTCATCAGTAAAAATATTAGTAATTGGTTGACTTTGTTACTGTTCTATTTTGAAAACGTTTCGATAACGTCAAGAACATTTTTATAAAGGCCTGAAAATGTCATGAAAGTTAAACATTATAATAATTCTAATTTTTTTAATGTTAATTTTAATAAACTCAATTCCAACATCATCTGGTGTGCACGTTCTGTAGAAAATATTTAATAATAAGTGAAAATCCCGTGATTTCTGTGTGGATTCTGTGCTAGTGCGTACATTTACTTTGTTTGAATAATTTTCGAAGATATTTTCACACACGGATTTTTAAATTTCGTGTAGTTGACGTTTGATTCCTCAAACAAAAGTACACGTACATGTTTTCGCATCCATACATGATATGCTCGTAGATCCTAACGATTCATATTTGTAAATGTATTAAAATTGAATAGAAAACACTAAGTCATATGAATGTATAAATGCATTTATGCAATTTACTTTAATTTGGAAAACTTTCCATTACCCTAAATGCCGAAACTTATTTAAACTAATAAAGAAACCTGGTGAAAAGATTGGTATAATCAGTTGTTCAGATCATGAGCAGTAATCATACTGTTCATATACTGATAGTGATATCACTAAGCATACTGATATGAGTATTCCCAAAAACCAGTTGTTATATAGTGATATCAGTATATCTGGTATCAGTAAACACACCGATATTAGTAGTCACAAAAACTAGTACATATAGGCCTACAGTGATATAAGTATAGAATCATACTGATATTAGTAGCGAATCACATACTGATCTTTTCTCCAGGGAAACAAACCGATGTCAAAATAGTATTTCGGTAGAAAATGCAAGATTTTAAAATTAAAATTTACGTGGGAAGTGTTGTTTGATGAAACTATTAAGACAGGTATATTAATTAGAGTTTAATGGATATTTTAAAAATGCTGGCTTGAACCTCCCTGGCGCTTTATTTTTTAACCTTAAGTATTATTTTTCAATTCCATTTTGTCTCTTATTTTAGGCCCTAGAACCGCGGCGAGCTCCGTTGCACCAGTTTGAAATTAATGCAAATATAATTTCATGGATTATTTGTCGAAGCTAATTTGCCAGTTGATTTATTCGGCCCCCAAGGAGCCCCATTCATCCTACCTTTCTCTCTAATTACCATCGAAAAAGGGTGGAGTCGCTTTTCTCTGGAGATTACAATTAATTTTGAAGGCAAATTGTTGTGTCACATTGCACACGCTCGCTTCTACCTAAATATAAGACCCAACATCCAAATTGCTCATTTTTCAGCTTTTAATTGCCCTAGCCATCATGGGCTTTCACGACTTAGAACCGCTTTTTTTTACCTTTTTTTCTTTTTCCCCTAAACCTAATTCATTATGCAAACATATCCAGTGGAGACGAAATTGATTAGAAATTACGGTAGTCGGTAATGCCAGGAGTGATTTGCCAGTATATTCATAATTTAGTTACGATTTTAAATTAGTGTGCAAATTCGCGGTGCTGTGGTCTGCTTTTGGAACCGCCATCTTGTTTGGTGCGTTGCAGTGAAGCATACTCAGGGCGTGTGCTGTCTTGGAAAGTCACGGAAAAGTCATGATATTTACTTAATAGTCATGCCATTTACTTAATAGTCATGATATTTACTTAATGGTCATTACATTTTCATTTTATGGATTCACTGTTTATTTGACCAATACTGTATATAAGTATGTATGACCAAAATCAGTTAGGTAATTTCATTCGTCAAGGCAATAGTACTTATGTTGATGTAGTAGCTATCAGTAGCAGCGAAAATTATCTTGGACCCTTGTGGGAAAAAATAGTCTATATCAATACAAGTATAACTGATATGTAATGATATAATTAAAAAATGTTGTGAAATCAGAAAAAAAACTTGTAGTTGCTATAATGATATCAGTATAAAAAGATAATCATAGTACTGATTTTATAGTAATATCAGTATAGAAACATAGTGATATGAGTAAAACAACTATAGTTTCTTTACTGATATCTGTATAAAAACATAGCTATGCCTAGTGTTATGGTAATATCAGTATAGAATCGCAGTGATATCGGTGTAAAAGCAGTGATATCAGTTTAGAATCGCATACAGAACGTTTTACCAGGGTATCTACCCAATTCATTTGAGGAAACTACGTGTATTAAAGATGATGTAATAATTATTAAAAGCTGGACTTTTTGGTACCATACTGTAATAGCCGCAGGTGTAATGATCTTAGAAATTTGGCATAGTATGTTAAAAAACGAAGAAAACTTTGTGAAGCAATATTTTGTATTTGTTTTCATGAATGTGTCTAAAAGTCTTCATAAAACCAATTGCATTTTATTAAAATGCAAACTTTAAAATTAGTTACAAGCTCCATATTATAATTGGTATGGACATTCTTCATTAGTCATGGAAATTGTTTTGAACTCATGAAATCCAGAGTATCAAAGCCAGTAGACACGTTGCTACTCCTGACATGCTTCAATGGACTTCAAAACTGAAAGTGGCTTTTTTTTTCAGACTGACCCCTGACCGCCAAACGTCTTTAAGTGCTTTCCTGGGGTTGTTTCAGCGATTTTGTGTAGATATTTTCGCTCCCTTGTGTGTTGTTTATCAGCCAGTTTCAATTTTAAGTCTCTCTGATGTCACTTTTTTGACAGATATTCAATAATTGGTCAGCTCTTTCATTTATTTGTCAGTTTCGATTCCGGCTTTATCTCAGCTTATACGGCGTCAACTTTTCGGCTTTTTTATTTTCTTTTTCTTTGCTTTCCACGGTTTCGACAATTGAATTTTCTGACAATACAACACCGGATGATATTTCGTTGCTTTACAGCGATTTTCACCCCACAAATACTTTTATAGCATAAAGTTAGATGTAAGCTGACTGTTAAAAAAACAAGAAACAAAAAAACGTTAAAAGACCAAAATGTATTTTAAACATCTTTAGGTGTATTAAACGATGACGTTTGTAATATGAAACTGATGCGCAGTTGTAAACCTTAAACGTTAAGTGTTCAACAGATGTTTACGGTGCCATTAAGTAAATATTTAAAGCTTTATGATTATTGGGGAAAGATATTTAATTTCGTTTAATTGTCTTCCCATTTCATAATAAAACTACGTGCATTAAACGTTACTTATAGCAAGGAACGTCTTAATAATACTTAAATTTGAAATATTCTCATGTGCATTTATATATCGTAGTTTTAATAACTGCTGGTAAATTGTGGCTCATATACTCTTAGTATCAATTTACATAAACGTTGAATTGCCGATTTCAAAGCAGTTAACTACATCTGCTAAGATTACCAATACTTCAAAAGGATGAATTTGCCAGAAAAAAATAATTAATTTTGGAAGATTAACTTGAGCATCGATGATTCAAGATATACTTTGTTGTGTATATATCTTCGTCTGTTGGTTATTAAATTCCTTGAAAATTAGCATTAGCATATCTGTTAATGGTTTTGCTTTACCTAAGGTCCGATGTATTTATGTACTTACAATGTTCTCGAAAAAATTTTAATCTCCAAAAAACGCACTGAGTTCATATTGTTTGTCTGGGAAAACCCTGTGTATATATATAGATGTTTAGTTACAGAACTCGTATGCTAAGCAACAAATAATGTGTTCAAACAGCACACAGACAGAAGTAATTACATTTTTTTTTAAATTTCTGGTATTACTTTTTTTATCCTCTTGAACTCTTAGCAACAATAAGGTGCATGTTGAAGCATCTTTCCGCAATACAATAAATAGTGGTATATCAGTAGGGTTAGTGATATCTCTACATTTGTTACTAATCAGTATATCATTAGTATACGATCAGTACATTTCTACTGATCTACTGTACTGATTATATACTGATAGTTCCACCAGGGAACCCATATACTATATATATACAGTATATGGGTTCCCTGGTGGAACTATCAGTATATAATCAGTATAGTAGATCAGTAGAAATGTACTGTATATATATATATGTTGCTAAGCTTACGAATTCTGTAACTAAACATCTAGACAGGGTTTTCCCAGACAAACAATATGAACTCAGTGCGTTTTTTGGAGATTAAAAGTTTTTCGAGAACATTTTATGTATATATATTAGTAAAAATGAAAACAAAAACAATGTAAGCAAAATGACGGATAATCAATACGATACATCGTGTTTAGTCCTATACGAACTACTCCTTTCATACTTCTGTCTCAGTATATATCATATTTATGTTTGTTTGGGGTTTTTTTTTTTGCTGTACTTGTATAGAGTTTCCTTAGATGGACTTATTGTTTGCTGGGACTCGTTTTCCCAGCACGCAATTCCCAATTTCCTTCGTTTAGTCGCCTTTTCTGTGTCTTTCTGTGTGTGCCTTTACAATCCTGGCTGTTTTTTTTATTATTTCACAATGTTATTTTAACTTTTCTTTTGTCGCTTTGCTGCTTCTTCCCCCCCAAACTAACCGTTGATTTTGCGCCTCCCAAGAGGCAGGTGAAATGTCATTTCTTTTGATGTTAACAAATGAAACGACTGGATTTCCGCTTCACTTCATTCTGCGATCCAGGTCCTAAAAAAGCGACGAAAAATTGGGGTTCATCCAATGAAAAGAGACGCAATTAGTCGCGAATTTTTAATATCAAAATGCGCCTGGATTTCTCGCTATTTTTTTTTTGTCCGTGTTTTTTCTTGCGTGAAAAACGCTGATGTTGGGTTCAAAAAGCACTCATTATAATACTTAATTTACTGGGATGACGAACATCCACATTTCCATGTTTGATACTATGTGTACACGTATTTTTTGTGAAACATTATGCTCTGTGAACAGTTTTACATAAAGATAAAGTTGCGTTGTGAAAAAAAGGTAGTCAAAACGATAACGAAATTAGCAACATTTATGATATTTAATTTTTGGAAACGTTATTTTGGACTCCACCCTGGTGGAAAGATCGGTATACTCAGTACAGTAGATATCAGTATAAATTACCGATCATATACTGATATTAGTAGTGCCAAAATCCAGTATATATAGTGATATCAGTGGATAATCACATACTGATGTTTTCTCCAGGTTAGCAGAATGCATTTCGTGGATACTTGGTTTTATATGGTGTTATATTTTTGAAAATTATGGCAAAAATGTTTGAGCTTTGAACCAGTTCAGCCATTAAAATTTGGATTTATGAAGTTGCATTTGGAAAAGTATAAGTATTTCAATATGAAAATATTGTTGGCTGAAAGTTATGTATTGTGTTTTTCCACTCAACTTTTTAACCAGAATTGAGATTTATTAAAATAACTAAATAAATATGGAAATATTCGTTAAAATAAATTTTCTGTAAACATGATGTGCATCCTAATCAATTTTCAAGATATGAAATTTAGGACTTTAAATTAAATTGTTGATAATTCAAAAGATAAGAGCTTTTTAAACACAAATCCGAAAATTATCTAACAATTTAATTTTTGTCCTAAATTTCAAATCTTAGAAGCTGTTTACAACAACGGTTATAAACATATTGCTGCCATTTTTGCTGGTATTATAAATTAAAATTTTATTCTTTTTCTGTTGTATTAACCACTGACGAATGAGTGATAAAGTAATGCAATTTTAACAATTTCAAAGATTTCTAAGACTTTAAATTACATTGTTGGTAATTCAGAAGATAAAAACCTTTTAAAAACAAATCCTAAAATAATCCAACAATTTAATTTTTCTCCTAAATTTCAAATCCTACAAGTTGTTTATACCCCATGGTTACAAACATATTGCTGACATGTTTAGCACATTATAAAAATTTCATCACAACCTTTCCAAGTCAACTTCTTAAAGTAGAAATTTAATTACCACTTATTCGTTTCCTAATAACAGATTGCTTCAAGCTGAGTGATATGATATATAAAAAATCCCTTGTTCGACATGCGTAATTATGCACCTTGTTCAGTTTTTTCTCTTTTTAATTTATTTTTAAGTAGCTGCTGGTCCTGAGCCTAGCTGCTCGTTGACTTTTTCAGCAGCTAAATCTTGAGCCTCGAATTCGGTTGTAAATTAGGTGTGTGGTATTAATGGGGGAGCCCATTTAGTGCTGCCTGAAATCAAGTGCTTTATTATACCCCCATCGACTTCTTGTCAAAAGAATGGTTACTTGATTTCACGTAGGTTTCATTAAAACGCAGATTTGCTCGCATAATCATGGCTTAATTAGTAATTTACGAGCCCAGACTCCGCTCTGAGCCAGAGCCATCTTTTCAGCAATTTATTACCCCCGGTAATTTTATAAAGTTGAACACAAAAGCGGCTTGTTTCGAGCGGCCGTATTAATCTCTCAATTAAATGACCGAAAATGGCTTAAAAACGGGGTTATCAGTGTCAGGAGGCCGTTTATTAACCAGAACAATGGGGCCTTGATCTCCTCGCGCTTGATAAATTAATTTTCCACCCATTTTACTGTTTGAAAATGCGAGGCGTTTCACACTTAAAGTGTGAGGCGGTTAAAACAGTAGTGGTACAAGGCAATCTTTCCTTAATTGAGATATAACACTGGTTGACACTGATGCTGGTACAAAATCCACTGTAATACTGATACCACTAAGCATAATGATATAACTAGTCCTAAAAACCACTACATACTGATATCAATAAGCATACTGATGTTATTAGTCCCAAAAACCGCTATAATACTGATACCACTGAGCATCCTGATATTAATAGTTCCAAAACCATTACAATACTGATATCACTAAGTATACTGATATTATTAGTCCCAAAAACCACTACAATACTGATATCACTAAGTATATTGATATTAATAGTTCCAAAAACCACTACAATATTGATATCACTAAGTATACTGATGTTAGTAGTCTCAAAAACCACTATAATACTGATATCACTAAGCATACTGATATTAATAGTTCCAAAAACCACTATAATACTGATATCACTAAGTATACTGATATTAGTAGTCCAAAAACCATTATAATACTGATATCAATAAGCATACCGATATTAGTAGTCCTAAAACCATTATAATACTGATATCAATAAGCATACCGATATTAGTAGTTCTAAAAAACCGCTGTAATACTGATATTACTGATCGTTTCTCCAGGGAACAGGTTTGTTGGAAATACTGACATAGTCTTAAGGCTTTGATTAGCCAAAGCTGTAATTTTTAGTAATATGCGTGCCTCAGTGCATATCGCTGTCCCATGTGGGAAAAAAATGTAGAGAAAGTAGTACAAATACATGCATATATATTTATAATATATTAATAATATGTTACAATTGGAAATATATCGGGGATATGTTTTGTTAAAATATTCCTTATGGGAAATTGAAAGAAAACAAGATATAAACTGCATTGTTTAACGTTGTACTTCTATATTGATATATTTTGCATGTACGTGTATTTATAATATACTGTGCATATTTGAAATTTAACGAATTTTGATATGTTTTCCATACATGGATAATATATTCTAAAAATATATTTTATTTTCATATGGGGTGTTAGTTATTTCTAAATATATTACAGAAGAAACGACTTCCAGATTGTAATCCATGGCTGTTCCAGGATATCGTCATAAGAAAATATTTTTGCTTTATTGAGCAATACCTTCCATGCATCACACTAGTTCAGAAGTCCCCATGCATTGATTCTTCATTATTCTTGATGCTGTGGTAAAGTACTGGCATATTGAACTGCGTAGCACTCCCACTTCACATTGGTGACACGAGCCAGGCATCCACTTCCTCTTCGGGGGTTTGGACACCATCAGGAATGCTTTCGGATAGGGCCAAGCCCAACCACTTGGAAAATTTTCAACTATAATTTGCGATAATGGATGTGAATGCCAAGAAATTGTGCCTGGCAAACGTTCCCAACACAACATTCGCACTTATCTTAATTCTTTATTGCTGACCATTTATCGAGGGATGGTGGGTGGGGGCCAGGAGAAGGAGGGCGCTAATGGGGCTCCAATGCGGGGATAATGGCGAAAATTAGGAAGGTCAGCTGACATGATCAGCCTCGACATTTGCTCCTCGTTTAATCGCGCTCTGTTTCATTCTGATATGGGGGCCATTTTTCTTTCTATCCTCTCCTCCGAAATGCTGAAACTTGAAAAAGATGATAATGGTTGGTTGCGTGCAATTGCAGCCGTGGAAAAGTGTTGAGAGCTGAAGATAAAATGATAAATCATTGGCTGTGCGGTGTGCAATGGGTGCGGTGATAACGAAGGCAAGGCTCCACGTATGAAGGTATGATGGTTGGCAAAAGATTAATTGGTTCATTTACAAGTGGCGAAAAACAAGGGCCTCTGATTGTTTCCTTTTTCTGGATTCGGACCGGAGTTTGCTGGTCGTTATCTCGACGACTGCACGCAATTTCGTGCTCGGGTCGTCCATTAACACCCGATTACCAGTTAGGAATTAATTCCGGGGGGAAATGTCTATCCATCGTCTGCATCTTGGTCGGCCATCTTGAATTCAACTCAGTACCCTACTAGCAGCAAGTGATATGCCATGTGGTAGGGGGGTGTGATTCATCAACCTAAAATTTTTCGGTGATTGCCACCTGAATGGAGAGTTCATATACTGAATTGTAATGTATTTTTAAATTCGTTCAAATTGAGATATCATTGCATTGCATTGCATTTAAAATCATTGCGTTGTAAAATGCATTTATGGATGCATTTCAAAACGCATTACTGTTCAGAATATGAACTGTTTTCCATTAGCACTTTTTTACTTTTTTATTGTTATATGTTGCATATACATGTACGTGTATTTATAATATACTATGCATATTTGAAATTTAGTCAATTTTGGTTTGTTTTCAGTATTCAATATTTTGACAAATTACAAAGTTGATTACTGTGCAACAAACTTAAATGGCTCAATGAAAGCTAATGAAGGAATTGGTCGCCATATTTAATGAAGATTATTGATTTGTATTATAGGATTTTTGAGTCGTATAGCCTTTACAGGGTTAGAAAACACTTTAATGAACCAGCGAAATTTAATTTGTTTCTGCAAAAATAAATTAATTTCAAACATATATTTGATTAAAATCGGTTCGTAATTCTACGAATACACATGAACAACAAACCACTGAGTAATGAAGAGTATAAACTTATAATTTTGTATATTGTAAGTAATGTTTTTCCATTGATGACTTTTCATAAAAACTGTGTCTTCTTCGACCGTTCCATTTAAAATAATTTATTTTTTTATGTTTGCACTTTTTTGTATATGCACTGTTATTAATATTGAAAGAATTGAAATTAAAATTATTTTTATTTGTTATATTTATCATTACTTATCCATTTCATTTTTCATGCTGTTTTCAAGACGTTTCACTTAGTTTTTTTTTAAAGTTAGTTTTTACTTTAAGGAATTGTTCTAAAGTTAACAATGACAGTTCTGTAATGTTAAATATTTAAAATTGTTGACTTGTAATA
Source organism: Rossiulus vilnensis (assembly GCA_034700785.1). Lineage (NCBI taxonomy): Eukaryota > Metazoa > Arthropoda > Diplopoda > Julida > Julidae > Rossiulus > Rossiulus vilnensis. Next base: position 19,237 of record JAQIXS010001419.1, on the reverse strand, counting down.
ATGCTCATTTTTATATACACGTATGCATAACAGAATAACAAAACCTTTTTTTTTTTTCATAATATTGATCGTGTTAATGTCTGGCTGAGTTAATTTCTCCTCGCAAAACATTTATTTAATCGCTGCATGCAAATTATTGATTGCTAATTATTCAAATAACACGCAAAAAAAGCTAGCCTTGCAAGAAATGTAGAATGTGATATCCATGTAAACTGTCAACGTTTTCTCTTATAATCATTGTTTTTTTTTCATAGTTTGGAATCTCATCTCATACATATTAAGTAAATGGTTTTCGTTTTCTTATCTGGGAACACTTCGTTCTGCATTTTAGACATATAAAATGTTTGAGCTCATGAGTTATACAGGCAACGGTATCTGAAAATGAACTCAGAACGCCGAATAAAGTAATGCCAAAATATATAAATTTGTGCAAATGCACGATTTCGATAATGCAATTTTCAGCAGTTCATATCAGGTGTAGGTCTATTGTCACGTGTCTTGCATTTTTATCACAAACTGATAAAATACGCCTACGTTTTTTTTATAAAAAAATGCAAGTATTTGAATCGAAAAGCATTTGCTTGTATGAATACTGGTTATACATGGCTTGAAATCTTCAGATTTGTGAAACATGCCTGCATCAGCCTTACAAATGAGATACCGAATATATTTTATTCAATTTCGTAACATCTGTTGAGCATTTCTTCATTCAAAATAAATTTGTTCTCTGTGATTTCATTCATGCTCAGATAACGTACTTATATTTCAATAACGTTTGCCTTCAGTTTCTAAACTATTGACAATTAAGTGCAATTGTATGATTTTATTTGTTGACATTAATGACGGCAATATCATGGATTTCAAGAAGGTGCAAGGCTATTCGAAATGATTCTGAACAATACTTTCTTAAATTTTTAATTAAAATATTTTAAATTCAAATTTTCATAAATATTTACAGAAAAAAAGTATTTCAGAGCATGATAAAATAGTGCTTTGCAATTTTTACTAAAAATTGGTACAAAAGCATTTTTCTTACTCGTTTCTTTTACTCGTCACTGAGTACTCCTAAAAGTAAATTATTTCTAGGATGGGACATTTTCTTTTATCTTGTTAATAAATCATTTTATATGGGGTTTTCTAATATAAACATTCTTCATTGCGGGGAAAAAATGCGAAATGTTAAATTTTTTTTTTTTGCTAGACTGAAGAAACTAAAGCGTGTCGTAGTCATGAATAATTTTCCCCTAATTCGTTACCCTTAATGCAATGGACTGTGCAGAAATTAATCAAATAACGTAATTGAATTGCGTGGAATATAATCGAGTTGCAGTGCGCAATTCGCTAGAGATAAAATTAAACGTCATATTTTCTGCAAATGCTCTCCGGTCTGCAAATTAAGACAGATTTAGAGTCGCACAGGGCTGAGAAATTAACTAAACGCATACATTTCATTAGATTTCCTTATCAGGAAAAACGCCAGATAAATTAATAACGGTGCCAGATTACTAAAGAGTCGTCAGTTTCAAATAACTCAGCTAACTTGGCACCGTTTTCGAGCGAGTATAAACTCGCACTAATGAAGCTAATGCTTAAATTAAAAATAAAATAAAATATATTAAAGTCTTTATGAAATAATACATTTGAAGGAACTGGAATGAAAGGACGAACAAGTAATTTCATCCTGTTGAAATAAAAATAAAACTCATTAGGTATTTCACTTTGCATTAGCTTATTCATCCTGTTGTACAACCTTAATGGACACCTTATGTGAAAAAGCAAGCAAAATTAGCACAAAAACGTTTAAGAAATTTTGGAAATAAAAGTTTAGTGTATTACTGAAAATGCGACATTATTTGACTACGTGTGTGATGAATCTTGATTTAAAATTTATCGTTAATTTTAGATTTTAATATAAATGTTTGTCAGCATATTTAAACAGCTTCATGTTGGTCTATTCGGTGCTTGGTTGGGAATTATTTGTAACATATAATTTGGCAAGCATCATTCTTAAAACGTTTTGTTTTAAGAATAAAATTTTTTTAGTATAAAATGTTACTCTATTTCTATGAAAATTTGTTGTTAATGTTGACGTTAATGATATTGTCGTTAATGATATTGTTAAGTTTAACTTTATTTAACTGCATGTTTGTTGTATCTTTATTTGAATTTAATGTTAATTTTGATTATAATATAAATTCGTTTTGTCAGCATATTTAAGTTGCTAGAGTCCGGGTTGATCTATTTGTGGCTCGGTTGGGAATTATTTGTGACATTTCTATTAAATTACTGAATTGCATGCCAGATAAAGTACTGTACTTCTTTATCATGGAAGATGTGTACTGTAAGTTATTTTTAAGTGCATGCGAAAGCACTTTATACTTAAAGGCTTTAATGTAAAACTAAAAATTACCATAATGATGATGGATTCAGAAAAATGCATTAAAACATTGATTATTTATTTTAAGAGAGCTTAACGTTTTTGAAGTTACTTCCTACTGAATACTGAAGGGAAATGAAAACATGACGTAATTATCCGGTGATTTCAATAATAAATAAAGGTTTATAAATAAGTTCTTTTCTGCAGTTTTCGTTTTATCAAAATCGTAATGAAACTTCCCACGAAACTTTCCTATGTTGGTAGTGAACCGGAAATATCCGGATTACTATGGATATAGCCAACCAATTATAAGAAAACAATTCATGTCCTGTTTCATTTCCAATTTCTGTAATCTGTTCGAAACTAGAATAATTGAACCAAAGCCAATCAGAAATGTTCAGCTTATCGATTATGCCTTCCAGCATTGAGAAAGCCAATAAATGGCAAATGAATCATGAGACAGGAAAGATTAATCGCAAAACAGGCTCTTGCATTCTATTGGTCTATTTGAATACCCAGTATATTCTTGTTTTAAGCAAAGTATAGTTAACACTGCGTTTGCAGTTGTTACTTTTTTTTCCTAAAAATTATCCTAGAAAACATCCATATCACTGAACAGCTCATCCTGTCCTGTTAAGTAGTTGTCTAGCAGCGCCCTCTACACGTTGCTTTTCAGTCTCAACAGCTATTTTTTGCTGGCTTAAAATTTGTTTTCTTCAACTAATGAATTTTCTTACTTGGGTGCATTTCTTCGGCTTCGGCTTTTCTGGGACTCTCACATCTACCATTCGCCCTGGTTTTTTTTATTAGTTTTTATTTCTTCTTTTCATTAACCCAAATAACGATGTTAATGGATGACAATTTATTACATCATTGTCTTCGAAGTGCAAAGTACATTGCGGGCTGCATCGAATCGACCCTTAAAAATAATGCTTTCGAGATAAAAGCCATAAAAATGTGGCTTTTATACGTCTGCTAGAAGGGCCTCTTGCTCGCATTGTCTTTGCCAGCAAAAGGATAATTTGATTTTGTATTCAAACGCGCTTCATTAACATTGGCATTCATATGCATAATAGTTTGGGAGGGGGTTTTAGGGGCTGGTTTTATTGTTGCTGGCACAATGCAAATGCTCATTTGCAGCCTGCCAAATGGGGTCATCTTTTGTTTTTCACCATACTCAACTGAACATGCGCTCTCGAGCAGAACCGACATGATGGAGCAAATGCTCGCCCTACAAATTGACAATTTTCCAAATCATTAACAACACGAGCTTTTAACAGACTTCGTTGTCTTCAGGTTCAACTTAGGATGAGGGATTTTTGGCTTTTGTCCCCAAGCGCTTTTCAGGGGCTGTCCGTAAAGGACCTCCATCCAAAAGTAGATATAGCCATCTTCCCTCGGCCAAATTTGCCAACTCCTGAGTTAATGATCCGTTAATCATGACACTGAAAGCTGTATTACCATTAATTGACGTAATTTATGTCCAACACTATAAAAAACATTGCAATTGAATGAAAAACATTGAAAAACTGGATCGCATGTCGAAAATTTAAAACTGTATCCGTTTTTGGTCGTTTTTGACAATTATTTTTGATATCTTATTATAATGTTCCATAGCGATTTTTTCCCCAAAATGTTGTTCAATATTGAAATTATAGCATTAAAACCTAATCATTGGTTGCTAATTATTTTTAACGTTTGAATTTCTTAAAATAATTTAATATCCTCTTAGTTTAAAATGCCATATTGTGGATTTTAAAAAAAAAGTAAACTGAATTTTCCAAATCATTAACTATACCAGATTTTAACAAACTACGTTGCCTACAGGTTAACCCTAGGATGGAGGATTTTCAGGGGCTGTCCGTGAAGGACCTTCATCCAAAAGTCGATCTAGCCATCCTCCCGAAATGTTCCGATGTTGTTCAGTATTGACATTTTATGAATTTTTATTAAAATTTTAGTACGAAAATTGAGTCGTTGATTGCCAATTATTTTTAATCTTCGAGCCTTTTAAAATAATGTAACTTCATTTTACCATGCTGAATTGCAGGCTATTTTTAATAAAAGAGTAAACTGCAATTCATCTGACAAGAATTGCATTTAAGAAGTAAAACTGATTATGAACTGGAACTGTTAACGTTAAATTTCTTTTTATTTTATATCATAGGGTGTTTTTGTGTTTAAATTTGTTTGTTCTTTGTGCAGAAAATATAAAACTATTTGGCAGAAACCGGTAACTGGCACCAATCCGCCCAAGCATTATTTATTTATTTGTGCATTGTTTTAAAACAGTGATTTCCATATCACTGTATTAATAAAAAAAATACCGTATTTTTCAATTCCAACTTTAATAACCTGGCTTTTTCCCACTGCGCTAAATCTCTTTGCCTCAAGTATTTAAACGTACTAAATACCTTTAATTCTGCATCTACGTGCTTGTCTTGATTGGAAACGTGAAATATAATGCGATGATTTTACTTAATCATTATAATTATCGTTAGGCTGCTTAAGCTATTCGCAAATTAATGGACAAGAAAATCCCGATTGCTCGGCCTCTCAGATTGGTTTTACTCAATTTTAATGAGATTGTCGCACTAGGGCATTAATTTCCAGGAGAGGAAATAGGCTTATTAGCCTCGTGATTTTCTATTAATTGAACGTTTAAAACGTAATAATCTGATTAACATAACTGGCGGTTTAATTCGCAGAAAGATGCAGGTGTTTTTTCAGAAAGAAGATTTATGCGTTTAATCACTCACACTAACCCCATTTAATCAGACTGATTATACACTCTACAGGGGTAGACATTTCTTTTCGAAGAGATTTACGTTTTTAATGGATCTTGGAGAAATTACCTATTATGATTATGTAATGAATTAGACGAATGAGTAGGCCTATATAAATGCGACATCTACCTTAGCATTCCACATCATTATTTGGTTTTTCCAGATAATATAACCTCATTAAAGTAATTTGTTTAAATGGCTTAGGTGTTGTTCAGTTAGGACATTGTGGACAGAAGATAATCAATGTTAACTTTTAGTTGGGGTACTTAATGAACCGCCCTTAATTGCATTTTGATTATTGTTATTGATAAATGTGGTATTTATTAATGATTCAGTGTTTTAATTTGAAATAATTTAAGATCAATTTAAACAATTTCAGACTATAGACAAACAAATTTAATCAGTTAAATGGAATCACATTTAATCAATTTAAAATAAGTGTGAACAATAAACGACTAATTTAATTAATCAAATCAAATTTTAAATCAAATTATCGTGTATTATTTATTGTTATCGTAAAACATCTGATTTTAGTCCAAGGACGATGTAAAATTGGCTTCACTTTGCTTATATGGCTTTACAATTTGTATACAATGTATATTACGAATGATGTCACAATACAGGGTGTCTACTGTGCTGGAAATTCTGGAATTAAAATGATTTTTTTCAAACCTTGAAAACCCTAAAACTGTTATGGAATTTTTTCTTAATCCTGGAATTTCACTAATTTTCGTCCAAATATATTTTTGTATGTAGTACAATGTATGTATGCTAGTATGCTACGCATGATGTGACAATACAGGGTGTCTACTGGTCGTGTAATGCTGCAATTAAACAGAAAATCCTGAAAATATATTGAAATTGATACAACTAACCACCTTAGATACAAATTATTCTTATCTAGTAATGCCTTTTTAGTTATGTTTTGATCCTGACAATCCTGTAAATATACCGAGATTCTTTCTTAATCCTGGAAATTTTCTGTTTCTCATTTTCGTCAAAAATTGGCCCAGGCCTACAGATCCTGTACACAACGAAGTTGCCACACCAAAAGGACACATCGAGCACCTTAAACATGTTTTTTGGGCATAAATATTGCTCATTCAGTTAATTCTGGAAACGAATGAATAAGAGTACTTGATAAACCTTGACATATCCTGGAATTTTGAAATTACTGTTAAGTAGACACCATGCTTTAAAATTTCTTTCGTAAGATTTATTTCACTGGTAATTCAATGTTACTCAAAGCCCTCTGAGATATCCTAAGTGATGAAGATACACAAGTTGCACTGTTTTTTTTTTTTTTTTTTTTTTTTTTATTTCGCATATGCAAACTGCAGACTACTGAAGACTGTAATTAAGACTTGAACCCAGGATACGATGGCAAACTTCTCCGTTTTTTTTTTGTATCATATTTTTCCAATTTTTTTTTCATCCTCCTCCCCAAATAAGTCAGGCACTTAGACGAGATTATGCAAAAGTGTATCTTGCGCAGTCCTGAGCCGAATCCTCATCACATGTGATTAATATCAAAGGAAATAAAATCACATCAAATTCTGCGTTTCTCATCTCATGCACTAATATCACGTTTCCTCGCCTGACTTAGGCTGGCTGTTTTTTTTTTAATTAAAAAAGGCATAAAATTTCACCATCGCCACGGTCTATGTGCAAGCGATATATTCCAGTATTAAAAATTGACAAGCAGAACCACTCATCCGCTAATTTCGTATTCACTTTGATGTTTCTTCCCTAATAAAACAAGCTTATATTTCGCAATTTCCCAGAGCGGAATATTGAAAGCGATATTGCGCAATACCAATTTTTTTTGCTTCATTATTATTATTATTATTATTATTTAGGCTTATGGTGCGAACTGCTGTATCGACTGAGATATAGGATGCATGCGAGGAGCTTGAAAAAAAGCTGATAAAAACAGATAAGCATTAATTTGTTGGAAAAAAATCTATAAAACTGATTCAGTACGCCCATTATGATAATGATACCGGAATTTAACGCTGGAAAAATCGTTATTTTCACGATATTAATTGGCGTTTTCAAATCCGATGGCATGGTGAATACCACCTGCAACACCCTCTGATTCAAGCCCCGGATTAATGCATGCATTTTTGCATCTGGTCCCATGCTCAGTTTTCAAACTTGCAACTTTTATGGCAAAATGCGAAGCTTGTTTATGGTTCGATGCATCGCTAATTTCGCTTTTAAGAAATAGCCTGCTATCTCATTCTACGTTTAATATGAATGAAGTACTTGTTCAATCAATACCAAAAGTTTGCAATAATTTCAAGTCAGATCTCAAAGAAACAATCAAACTTTCAATCTAATAGAAACACTTCTACTGTGCAAGATTTTGCTTAATGTCTTATTTTAGAAGCGAACTTTACTTAAAATGTAGGCCTACTTGGAATTATTTGGAAGTTATTTTAAGACCCACATTTTGCTTGACATTTTGTTTTAAATGTCAATAAAGCTGTGTTGGCCTTAGTTGTGCTTGAAATGTACGTGAAATCTCACGCTATTACTAATGTAGACCCATGTTTGGCTTAAATCTACATTGGGCCTAACTTTTCACCCAAACTCTACCTAAAATCTTTATAATCTCATTGAACTACTTCTTTTGTGACAGATTTTACTTAAGATCTTAGTTATGTCCATGAAAATTCTATTTTAGACGCAAATTTTGCTCGAAAAAAAAAGTCAGTTTTGTTTGAAGTGTACTTTAAATCTTATACATACACTAATTTACACCCGTGATTAGCTAAATCTACATTAAACCTAACTAACCAAACTGCTTAGAATATATTTTAAATCTCATGCATTTTACATCTAAAGTTTGCTTAAAATCTACATTAAATCTAACTCTCATCCCAAATTTTGCTTAAAATCTATTTTAAATCTTATGCACTTTAGCTCTTAATTCTTTCTTAAAAATCTATATTAAATTCAGATTCTGCTTAAACTCGGTTTAAAATCTTTTGCATTTTAGATCTAGATTTTGCTTAAAATCTACACGACCTAACTCTCTTCCCAAATTTTGCTTAAAATCTATTTTAAATCTCATGCACTTTAGATCTTAATTTTTTCTTAAAAATCTACATTAAATTCAGATTGTACTTAAAATCTGTTTGAAATCTTTTGCAATTTAGATCTAAATTTTGTTTGAAATGTACGTTAAATCTCGTGAAAACAAATATTTAAGATCCAAAAAGTACGCCCTTTTTGTCCGATACCGGGTTCTAAGTGCTGCAAAAAATCATTTTCGCGAAATTTAATTGGCATTTTTGAATCCGATAGGATGGCGAATGAGCCCTGAAACACCCCCTGATTTAAACCCCAGATTTAATGCGTGCATTTTTGCATCTGGTCCCACGTTCACTTTTCAAACTTTGCAAACTTTTATGGCAAAATGCGATGCTTATTTATGGTTCGACGCATCGCTAATTTCGCTTTTAAGAAATAGCCAGCAATTTTGCGATAGTAAATGTTCGCCTGTGTAGATGATATACATTATATTTGAAATGGTTTTAAAAGGCAGCGGATTTAACGGCCCTTGTATTTGGGCTGCCAGATGAGAGCATCTCGCTTTTGCAGATTGCGTTTTACAGCCATTAGGCGTGCTTAATTCGCAATTATAGTCTTAATGGAGTAGTAACATAACTAAATACTAAACGACGGCTAATTACTGATATTATAATCCCCCTAAGTGCTTCCCTCCGAGTCGGGCCAATGTCCAAAACGCCTCGATACAACCCTTGTCTTCTTGTAATCGTGTTTCAGCATGGTTTTGAGTTCATTGCTTAAATGGCAATTTCAATTATGGCATCACGGTAGAGCACTTCCCGAATTTTGACGAAAAATATACGGCCGATATCGTGTAGACACTAATTTGAAGATGGCCATATTTTTCCACGATTGTGCGAAGAAAGCACTGCATCAGATCCACATGTTGCTTAAAACGTACGTTATATTTGGACGAAAATGATATTTAAGATCTAAATTCTGCCCAAAATACACAGATACGCTATTTCTGAATCAAATAATTGATTAAAATCTAGGTTAAATCTCATGGAAAACACTATTTTAAGATGCCGACATTTGTTTAAAATATTTTGGTTAATTTTGATGAAAATACTATTTTAGACCTACATTTTGCACGAAATACACAGATAGACTATTTCAGAATCAAATATTGCTTGAAATTTATGAAGAATCTAATGAAAATGCTATTTAGACCGAAGGTTAGCTTCAAGCCAATCTCATGGAAACACTGAAGATGACAACATTTGTTTAAAATGTACGTTAAATTTTGATGAAAATACTATTTTAGGCATAAATTCTGCACGAAATACACAGATAGACTATTTCAGAATCAAATATTGCTTGAAATTTACGTTGAATCGAATAAAAATGCTATTTATACCGAACTTTGGCTTCGAACCAGCGTTCAATGTCATGGAAACACTTATTTTATACTATTATTTTTTTCTTCTAAAATGCATGTTAAAATCTCAAAGAATCTCTACAGACGCAAATTTGTTTAAGCATACGCGTTAGGCATAACATAACAAGCATAAATTAAGTGTCATAGAAACACTATTTAAGATCCTAAATAAGATCCTCAAATTTTGCTTTGAGAAATTTGCTTTAAATCTATTGCAAATGCTATTCTGACCAAAGTTCGTCTTCTAAACAACGTTACACCTCATGGAATCCATTTCAAACTTAAGTTTGCTTCAAGTCACGTTAAATCACTTGCGTTTTATACTCAAATTTTACTTGAAATCTACTGTTGGAGATTTTGTCTCTGTCTCATCCCTCTTTGGGTCGACCACTTGGTCTGTCCACGAGTCTCTGCACTACCCCCAGCTGCCTCAGTTCTACAAGATGGCTACCAGCTTACTTGTCATCTTGAATGTGGTCCCAGTTTTGTTTTTGTCCTTTGTTCCTGTGCATATGCCTGAAGTTATTTGCCTGAAGAAATCTAGTGCCATGTCCATGTGTGGAATGTATTGACGTTAAATATCATGGGCACGTTATTTATACCCAAATATTGCATCAACTCCACTCCACGTTGACCCTCACGGAAACACTTGTTAGACTCAAAATTCTGTTTGAACATGCTTCAAATTAACTTCGAGCAGTAGCTTCTTTCGTCTGCTGGTATTTGCTCATTGGCATCAACCATAATTTGACGTGCTAATTTGCCAAATCCTGGGGCTCCATCCGTGTAATCCAGTTTCCAGTCACTGTTTCGTCTGGCAATTTTCATTGTTGACATGACAAATGTCTCGGATTTTGTTTTACTTTCTTCGAGACATGTCTGGAGTAGGAGAAGAACAGAGGTTTAGTAACGCTGCCTTCCGGTTAATTAAAACTAGATGTAGCTTCTGCTGGGGCGAATAAACTCGATTAATTTGCATCTGAAGCTAATATAGCATTGGAAGAATAAAAAAAATTAAAAAACACAAACCCAAGAAGCATCTTTCCAATTAAATTTTCATTAGCCTGGATGAGTAATTGAAGAACAATGGAGGCTCTGGTCATGGCAAGCGTTTTGGCAACCGAATTTTCCCCTTAATTGGGACGATATTAAAGGAACATCTACTACGCAATCTCTCTCTCCGTGACGATCTAACGTTTCTGCCGTTTTGGCATTCAAATGAAATTATTGATTACTCGGTTTTTTTTTTCGCATTCAGAGACCCGCTGCTGGATAATGAGAAATGCAATGAATCGAAAATAAGCAATTTTCAGGGTGGAGATATATAGGAAAAAGGAGTAGATTTGGGGGGCTTTGGGGTGGGTAGGGGGTGCCAACGGTGGCAAACCGTTAAAACACTTTCATTATAGGCAAAAATGAGGAATGGCAAGTAATTATTAGGGCTTGTAAAAGGTCTTTTTTTAAATGGAGCAAATTGAACACCCGCTACAAATGTGCATGCAATGTTGCCTGTTAGTGCCACCGACTAATGCCCTGGGTTTTATTTTGCAAGCCCATATTTCTCCATTTGCAAAGTAGGCCTTCGTGACAGCCTAATTTAATGATTGAATGGGTCTTGCTTTTAAAATAGATCCGCCATCTTGTTGGGCGTCTGCTAGAGTGGCGGCCATGATGGCGCTGCACATTTGACTGCTCCAGGGGTTGGTAAGGGGACCCTTAATGTGAAGTTTTCTAGTCTTAATGAAAATTTCAGCAAACAAAGATATGTCTATTTGGTTTTTACGTCAGACATCCTGGAAATATTCTGAAATTCGTTTTTAATCGACTATGATCAACTTTTGGTGGTTGGTCTTCAATTTTGTTACTCAAGTTCTTGAGAGGTCATTAAATTTCAATTTAGTTTAATGATATAAGTTTAATTATTTGACAGTTTTAAAAAAATATTGATTAGAATTTAAGTAATTTAAATCATTCGGAAGTTATTAAATTCTAACTGTCGTGGGACAGGTTAGGTTTACTCCACTGATGACTAATTAAATTAGCAGCTTGGTTAATTAACTTAATGACATCTGTATAATTATTGATCCATGTGAGAAATTACCAAAATATTCATAATGTTAAAAATTAAAAACGTCTTAATATGTTGGCAGCTCTGTAAAAGTGTACAGCACATATTCTTATCTTTATAACACGACTTATTTAAATTTTTAATAAACAATAAATGTTTACAATAACTTAGAAGCTTTCTTAGAATTGTCATTAAATAAGCAAAATTATAAGTTTATTTTAATGACTATGTTTATGACTATGGCCATGGACAAAACTCTATAACGTTTCTGAAAACAATTTAATCACTCGTGCATTTGTCTTATTGAAAAAATTATTTTCTATTATCATAATCACAGCTATTTTAAATCAGTTAAATATAAATCTTTTTCTTAATTTGACTATTTTAGTTGTGATGGGTTCTTACTCATTATATTAAGTTTTTAAACAATTTATAAGTGATGCTAACACTAATAAAGCAGCATTACCCCTACATCATTGTTACAATGGCTGTGGATAACATAGATAATAATTTGAATTTCTTGATTGATTGAATTTATTGATATTATGAACGTATTAATTTGATAACTCATGGAAATTGCTTCTCACCCTGGACGAGGAAAAAATAATTTAAAGTTATGAAACGTTTTGCCAAGCCCTGATCCTTTCCGGTTGTAAGTCTTCGGATCCTCCGAAACGTTGGAGGATTTACTGATGCAAAAGCAAATTCCTTAAACCGGAGGTACGATAGATATGGTGCCAACCAGTGTCCTAAAAGGTGTTCAGACTGCTTAACAATTCAACAATGAAACCTTGTTCATAAAATCATAAATTGTAAATGTTGGAAATTGGTTGCCACATTAGAGGGGGGAGGAGGGAAGATAAGTCTTCGAATCCAGAAACGAACTTTGAAATCGAGGGTCAAAATTAAGCGATTTTTTGCGTGGATAAATTCAATTTTCTGCCAGTTGAGCCAGAGACGATTTGGAGACCTAATGAAGCAACCCAGTTTAGTTTCCTTTTCGCAATAATTTTCCTTTCAACTCCAGGCGGTGGTTGGATGGGAGATAAGCCCCCGAGGGTCGCTTGGTTGGTCTGATGAAATATATTTAAGAGTTCCGTTGTTGTTATTACACGCTCCATCTACTTTTCTTTCATGTTTTCTGGAAAATTTGCGCAGATTTGGTCGACATTATGCACGGAGAGCAGAGAGTAGAGAGAAAGCAGATGTTGCTTTTGCCAATGCCTTTCCGTTTCGTCCCATTTGCTCAATGTGCGTGGCTGATTTTCTCATGCAGAGGCCCTTAATTGCACCAGAGCACATCTTCAGCCATCAGACCTACCGAAATTGTTACGAAAAGGTCGTCATAACTAACCGGAACCTCTGCAAACCTCTCGTAAATTCACGCCTGACTCGAAAATTAAATTTTCGGAAACGATTGTCGTGGACGCAGGCCTCATTAAGCTAATGAACAAATCATATTTGGACGATCTGACTAAGCCGTGGACACGATGGCCATCCTGCTCTCTCAACTCTGGAAGCTGCATCCTTGCCCTTCCATCGTCGCTTTCCAATGGCCTCTCCTTGAAGAGGATCTTCCAGTTGGCTCCTGTTGCCTCCAGGCCTACTTTTGAGAGGTTAGAGCTTCGCAAGCCTCTCGAGAGTCGAAATTGGCGAGTGGGCGTTGTGCTGACAGTGCTTGATAGGTTCCCGGTGGCTATACTTGCATTAAATGGGGTATCCAGTAATTAGGAGTACGTGTGAGCGTTGGCAGCCTTTCGAGAGTCAAAACCTGCGAGTTGACTATTTTCTGAGAGTGCTAATTCAGTTTCCTTACTTGAAAGGGATCTTAATATTTTACCTATCTGCATGTCTGGTAATGCTGAGTGTCTTGTTGAGAGTTGAGAACGGCAGCCACCTCTCTCTCGAGAGTAGAAACTATCGAGTGTTCTTTTGAGAGTTATTGCTCTCGATACTTGCGTGTGGACATGGTACTGAGGGTACTATTTCAAGTTCCAGTGACTTTCCTTGAAAGGTAAGGAGTCAACTATGGTCTGAACCTTTTTTTATAATTTGAAACTCATGATTATTATGCTTATTAAAATTGTGTACATTTGAAGAAAAAAAGCTTATGTAACCTCCGAAAACAGGTGTTTTTAAGTTTGATTTTAATAAATAATTAAATGGGACAGTGTCATATTATGACAGCTACGCAGACCTTTCCTGGAGAAAAGATCAGTATAGAATATATATATATATATAAATATTGGTGTTTGGAACTGCTGATACCAGTGCTATAGTGGTTTTTGAGACAACTAATATCTGTATCGTTAGTTATAGCACTACTTATTTTACTAATATCAGTATATTTTACTGATATCTACTGTTCTAAATATACTGATCTGAAAATGTTGCCCAATTTCGGAATTCTGGGCATTCAGAAAATAAACGTAAAAAAATCTCAATCTGGTTTTTATAAACAAAAAAGGACGTTTTCAAATTACACGAAAATACATCAGATCCTAGCAATCGCCCAATTCTACACGAGGAAAAATAAATGTAGCATTCCTAATAAGTGGTTGAAACAAAAATATGCGAATAAACATGTTATGGTGGCCACTTTCATCCCCCCCCCTCCCAGCCATACGTCGCTTAAAATCCATCCAATTTGAGAAGCATTCAGAAATTAAGTAGTTTGTGCAAGAAATCAATTTAAAGCAACGTTTAACTGCCAAGTGCTTTTTTAAGAGCCGCCAGTTTAGCTCTTATTTAGCAGTTTGGGTACTTGAGCAACAATCGCATATTTAGCCATGACAATGGAAAGCTGAGTATGGAAAATGATGGCCGATTTTGCATCAGGAATATAAAAGATACTCGAGGAGGTCCAGGACCTGAGCAAAATTCAAGTCTGAAGAAAGCAAACAATCTCGATTTTGGGAGAAAAAAAATTGCAGCAATAGCTCTTCGGGGATTCAACAATTTATTGCTTTTAAAATCTGCGTGTGAAGCGTTACTTATTCGCAATACGAAAATGCATTTAAGAGAATTATCGCCGAATTTATTTCCCAAAAACCCAATAATGGGTACTGGCAGCAGCGATTTTTCGACAAAATCAAACTGCTCGGAAAATTCGAGTAATCACCAAAAAAAAATCCGATAAAGCTCACAGGCGTTTGGCGTGCACTTTAAAACATTTGCATTTTCGACATTTTCCATGCATAATTCAGCGAATAGCGTCGATAATTTACCATAATATCGGCGAATTTCACGAAGAAAATGTGTACACTGTATAACATTTAATTTTAAAAATGGAGTGGGGTCACCCCTTCACCCCAGCCCCACACGATCACAAACCACGTCATACGATTTTAAAAATTTGCATTAAACGGTTTTTTTTAACTGAATCTCTTCCTGTTTTTCTTTAAAGAAAGCTATTTTGACATTTTGCGACCACATTTTTGGTAATTATATTTGGGAATTTAAAAATGAAGATATTTTAAAGGAATCACCTTTTGCTGTAAGGCAATTCCTGATGAAAAGATCAGTATAATTAGTACAGTAGATATTAGTAGATATCAAATATACTGATAATATACGGATCTTAGTAAAAAGGGAAGATATCACTAAGCATACTGATATTAGTAGTTCCAAAAAAACAGTATATATCAGTATGAAATCATACTGATATTGGTAGATAATCACATTCTGATCTTTTCTCCATCGTTACAAATGGACTGAGAAATTTATTTAAACCAATTATTTACATTGTAAAATGAATTAGTTCGTAAATAATTTCGGAATAGACTTACACTGTAGTGTGATAAAATCAGTACTAAAAACAATTTAATATAAACTCGTGATGGTAACCATCAAATACCTGCAATGTGAAAACCTAACCTTGAACTATTTTCAAAATAAACATATAATCAACATTTTCTCCGCAAGAACAACATTAAACAATGTCATTGAAATTAATAAATAAATAATTTCTGAAACATCGTTTGTAGGCGTTCAGGTGTTTTCGTTCTTTTAAGAAAACAACTATTTTTGGCAAATAAATTCCGCAGTATAATTTTCCGTAGTATTTTTTTCCTGCCAATGAAAACAGTTTCTTCAATGTTATCTCTAGTGAAACCCCAAACATACAAATCGATTAGAAACTCAAACATTTCCAGCACGACGCAGGCGCAACTATTAATTTCTAACAAGAATGCGATGTCATCAGGGGCACATACACCCCAAATGTTGACGTTTAGCTATTGGAGCAAACCATCCATTCGACGTTTGGTACATCCCCCTCGCCCATCACATCTGATGCCATGACGTCCGAAACAAAAGTGGAAAATGCGACGAAATTGGCAGCAATGTCACTCATTGCATTGTTAAACCCATTTGCCAAAAATAAATACGTTAATGGTATGCGGGTGGGTTTGAAGGCCCATTGGTGACACGTGATGGTGGTGATGGTATTGGATTCCTATAGAGTGCAAAACCGCATTGTGTCAGAAACAGAAGAGGAATTCGTTTATTTCGATGTGAAATTCCACATCTGACAATTTTCAGACATGGCTAGACCAATTCTGATTGGTCCTTTGAAGGACCAATTACGTCAGTTTAAACTCCAACTACGCAAATAACGTGTGATTAAAAGTTGGTGGTATTACCAGGCTGAATTGAGTTTGTCAAAATATGAGGATTAACATTTTACTGCTATCTGCAATGGTGCCTTTTCCCTCTTTACCTTTTTTTTAAAATACCAAATACTGGCAAAAATGCAACTATACAAAATTACCAGAAATATTACGATATATTTCAATGTTCCCAATGACGATCACGTCTAAGATAAATTTAACAGTATAGAAAAGTGTCAAAATTGTTCAAAAACTACTTGTTACATTTTTTGTGATGAATATTGGATTGCATTAGAAATTCCAACTTAATGAACTTATCTAGATTAGATTATCGTTTGTACCAGCTTTTACAGAATAACTTTCTAAAATTTAAAAAAAAATTGTCAAGCCGTTGTTCAATTTTCAGTACAGAAATCCGTGGTATAATTTTATCAGATTTAACAACGGTTTAAATTTTTTTTATAAATTTCTAAAAAATAATTCGTAAAATTTGACACAATAAGTCATTCCTTTTTGTCATAAAATTAGGTAAACTTACCAAAAACAAAACGTTGATAAAAAAATATAGCAATTCTATGTTTAGACAAAAATATCAAATCCGATCGTGGATAATAATTAGTTTCGAAGATACGTGTATTTAACAACTAAGGAAATGTTTTTAAAAAATGTTAAGTAGTAATAACAAAGAAATCTTTCCTGTGAAACGTGCAATAAATTTCATAACCTGAAATTCTGATAGCAATTTTTTAATTGTTGTGAAACACTGCATTAAGCAACTGAAATTTTTAAAAGGTTTTGTAAATAATAAAATTAATTTTCAAAACAAAATCTAAATAAACAATTAAATAATTTGATTTTTTTCCAATCGTTAAGAAAATAAAGAAAATATCGATGATCAGTGCAATACAAGAAATAAGACAATAATCAAATTTCTTAAAAAATAAAAACGCATTGTTACATAAAAATTCTAACTAATTGTAACCAACATAACCATGGAATTAATTGATATTAAAAAGTTAATTTCATGCAGACATGGGTGTGTCTAGCGTGATATTTCGCAGTTTGAAACGAGCTAAACAAACATAGGAGAGGTTTCTAACTATTCAGATTGCGTTATTAAGCTCATTTAATAATTTAATCAAAATTCATGAGAATTCCATATATGGAGCAAGAGCAATTTTCATTAATCACCCGCCTTTGTTTACCCTTCCCCACCCACACCCACGCTCTGTCATTCAATCTTAATTTATGAAAACAAATTTGCAGTTGATAATTGCAAGAGAAAAATGGCTGCCAGGACTCTGAAGTAATGAAACCTTAATAAGTTGCTCGAGATAAAGGTAATTGCAAAATTTGAGCGACTCGAGGGACGTCCATGAAAAATCGATTTTTGAAGATCCACAAACAAATTTAAAATGATTATTAAATTAGAAAAATAAGCAATACATTGTTTGATCGGTGTAATTAATGGGTATTTTATTTATTGTCCAATATTATTTATAAAATACATTTTAAAATGCATTCCTCGGCACTCGGAATTTCGATTGTGCCCTTTATAAAATACATTTACAGTTACATATTCTCCAAATTACGATTCACAGCATTGAGTAATGCACACAATATACCGAATAATACACAATTTCGGTTTTTGATTTCAAAATATCACGTTTATTCAATGAAAAAAAATAGAAATTTGAAGAAAAAGAAAGTTACAAGGTCCCCTGAACGAGGCTTCCCCGTTTGGCAAGCTTGCGTTGCGGGTTGCATAAAGTTTTTTTAATTTTTTAATTTTTTTTAGTAAATAAACTGCACATTATGGAATGATAAACCAGACTATTCCTAAGTAGACCACCAGTTCTACGTTTGCGAAAATAAACTGAGCAATTATAACGAGTAGTTAGAGCAAACGTATACATTTTGCATGGTGAACATGCTTTTGGCTCAAGCCTTAAATGTTAAAAACAGCCGTTATAATTTTCACAAACGTTTACTGCAAGTCTTCTTTTTTCCCCATCCAGCTTGGCAATTTTTTCTCATATCACTAGACAGCATTTCAACTTATTTTGGTCTATTTCTAGCCAATTTCAAGCACTGAACCCCAAACACGTAAATTCCTAAACAAGTGTCCATAAGCCCCAATCGATGGTCATCGGTTAGTCAGGCCCAGATAGCCGAACCTGCATCCTAATTGAGTGTATAATTGGTGAGTATGGGGTCAAGAAGTGATCCCCATCACCATATATTTCAAAATAGAGGCCGAAATTCTCACCTGCATGGCACCAGGGGGCAGTCCAGTGGCACCCCACCAAGAAAGAGCCAATAAATTACCATAAATCGGTGCGGACGATGGGCGCATTTGCCTCCGCCCCCTTAAGCCCCTTGTACCGAAATGCAATTTCCCCTTACGGGATGGCATCCGGTGTTGGCCCCCCCGAAAAGGGCCTTACCCGGTGATGGTTAACTGCCAAACAACAAAGATTAATGACGCTTTATCTGTTGTGCGCACAACTGCTCATTATGCAAAATGAACACGCAGATTAAGGGGTATTTATACACGCAGCATTTAAATACTGAAGGTTGGGGAGGGGAGGAGACAACGAAAAATGGGCTCTAGCAATCTGTCAAGGGGGGTAGGGGACGTACCCAACAGCTGCACCAGAAAATGTCATCAAGGAGGTGGAGGTTAGGGCTTAACCCTCCATCTAAAGCAGAAAAAAGTTTAGAAATTTAAAATACAGGAATTTTAAAAAAAACATCCTGGTGGAAAGATCAAATTAGTGCAGTAGATATCAGTACTGATCAATAAGCAAACATGTAGTGATATCACTAACCATACTGATATTAGTAGTCCCAAAAACCACTATAATACTGAAATGCCTAACCATACTGGTATTTGTAGTCCCAAAAACCACTATATATATATATGATAGTGATATT
>JAQIXS010001418.1:0-30286 GCA_034700785.1 Rossiulus vilnensis | reverse complement strand
TATACGGGTGTATTTCTGGATTGTTTAGTGTTTCTGATACGAGTTTTAGGACCGCCTGAACGTAGATGTATATATATATATATATACATACATACATATATACACTGTATGTATATATAATTGTGATTTTTGATGATATTTGAGAAAGTACTAAAGTGGGCACTAATACTGATCAGTAAAAGTAAATCAGTAATATTAACACTTCGCTACACGTTGCTCAGTTGCTACTATAAAAAACTAGTGTTATTGTCAGCTATATGTACACTGAAATACAGACACTTGGATATTCAAAAATTCGAATGCTCTTCAATCGTCAATCAATCTTGCCCTTTAATCGTCAATTTTCTCGAGGAAACTACAATTTATAAGGGTTAGGTTTCATGAGAATTCAAACCCTCCACGAAGCGCGACTAAATAATAAATCAAGCGTTATTGATAATCCCAACAGTAAAGTCCAATTAAGGAGGTCATTCAATTGCTATTTCACGATGGAGTCGGAGGACATGAAAGCCATTTTGCGCGATCAATTAATTCCCTTCGTATAGAATAACAGACAGAATATTTAGAGCATCGATTATTAAAACTGGCGGCTGAATGCCAATTATTCCTGTCTCTTAAATTTTGTCAGCCAGGCAAATGTGAGTATCAACACGCATCAGAAAGGTCAAACAGAGCAGCTTGGATTTCTAAATAACAAACCCAACGGTCAATTATGTCTAACAAGCTTACCAGTAGCCTATTATAATTTGATTTGGAAAATTGCAGTCAAGAGCCCATTTGATCAAGTTCAAAGATATTTTCTCATGTTTGTAAGACAAATATGGATCACTCAATAATCCAGATTTTCAACCTCTTATGATGGCAGATTTTGTTAAGCATGCCCAAAGAGAACAATGAAATGCGACAAACACTTCGAATTAATAAAACTACGGGAGTTACCTACATGTATGCGTACTGTAACTTTATAGAATTATTATTTCCTCTGCAGATTATCCAGCAAACGTAATTTCTCTAACACAGTTTTATTCTGAAGTGCTAATCTGATTTTGGAAATCATTTAACTACGTAAACATGTCAAAATAGTAATTCAATACTGTCCACGCGTTTCCTCGAAGGGCATTTGGTTTCGATTTCGGTGTCCGGTGATTGACACGCTTTGACTTTACTTTAAGATTATAGCCAAACATCATTTAATTGCATTGCGAATAAAAAGGGTTGAACAAACTACAGTATTTATTCCGTTAATTCTGTCCAAAACGTATTTCAAAAGCATTTGCATGTAGGTGAATGGTTTGATGCAATCAACCTTTAACATATTATTAAACCTACAGTATTACCGGAAATAATTCGAAGTATTACAACATTACAGTATTACCCGAAGTTTACCTGAAATTGAAAATTATTATATAAAAAAGGCCAATCCTGCCATCATTATTTTTTATTTTATAAAACTAGCCCAACTCAAAGAAACTTGCATAATTAAAAAAATCGCGCAGACAAATTTTTACAATATAGATGCAGTTTCAGTTACGGTCGTCTTTCTGTCTCACAAGAGCCTATTTAATTAGAAAAATATCAAATTTATACAAATTTATAATCCCATCACTATTTTCACTGCGTTAAAACCAGTATGGTCACCGAAGTCTAAGTCGAATTTTGGGGCAATTTTCAAATCGTAAATGACTTTAAAAATCTTTGTGGAGGGTGTTCACTTAACAAAAAAAAAAAAAAAATGGCCCCACCAAAAAAAAAAATTAAAGCAGAAAAATGTTTTCTCATGCGTTATCTTTAAAAATACTGTGATTTTGACTTAATCATTATAAAAAACCACCTCCCCTCTCCCCTCCTTCCTCCTTAAATTATACAGTTTGCCTCAAGCTATTCCAATAGTACATAATGTCGGAATTAGTCGGTGGAATGGCTCATAAATGCATGGTCTAACATACCATGTGTTTTCAGATAAACGGAAACACCTTGCCCAACTGTTTAGATAAGCGAAATCTAGGAATTCTAAACATTTCGCCTATTCTTCTCAAGATTAGTTGCAAAGTGGCCCTCAAAGTATGTCGCGACGGATCAACCTGCTAATTCTCACCGAGCACGGGCTTGACATGGCACCGTGAACGAGGTACTTATCATTTATTGACCCCGATTTAGTAAGCAGACACTTGCAACGAATCATTAAGAGTAAAAGACAAGTATCACATTGAACCCTCTTTCCCGTATCATGGGTGCCACGCAGCCCATTAATCCCAACCCTGCAACCGCCTGTCGCCCTAATAACTCCGGGCCCAGCCAGACGGGACTCAGACTAGTGTTAAGTACAAAGGGGGGACTTGCTGTACTCTGCAAAATTAGGCAGTGCACGGAATTTCAATGCCACAGAGCACCAGACGGGATATTGAAGGAGGTCGAGAGGAGAAATGGGTGCCAAGCTCCATGAAACAAGGGAAACTAGGGAAGCGAATCTTATCGAGAAATCAATAGTGCATTACCATAACAAAATGACCAATCTGACCCCCCGAGCAAATATCAAAGGGAGGTTCTGGATGTAGCATAAACGCAAACATTTCCCTAAATCGGGGAAAAATGGAGATCTTGGCACATCCTGATTAGAGGAATTTGCAAAACAAACCTGACCCCGAAGAGCCTAAGAGGAACTGAACCATTTGAAAATAAATTTGGGCATGTTCATTTTGGGACATCCTATTTCTATCCCATTGCAGCGCACACATGGACTTGGAATGACAATTGCATTCTTTTGAGGTCGCAAACGCAAATTGTAACTTCGACAAGTTCGCAAATAATAAAACGAAAACCGAGGTTAGTTACAAAACATGAGGAAAGCTTTGTCAGGATTTCGAAACGTTTTTGGGAATTTCCATCACCAGAAACACCAACTTGCAGTTTTTATTTTTATTATCACCAAAGATATAACATCAACAATCATTTTGTAGTTTTCATAGAAAGCTAAAGTTTAACGAAGTATTTTGATGTGATTAAGCTAAATTCTTAGAGGCCAAAGGAACGTGAATGGTACCAAATAATTCCTTTGTATACAGAATATACCGGTAGCGATTTTTCCCTTTGATCTAACGCTTTGAGATTTCCCATAATTGAAAAATGTCATGGTAAGAAATCGTACACGCTTCCATTTGCATTTAATTATATAGCAGTGGAAACGAACTGATGATTTATAGTGTATCGCTCTATTTCGATGGAAATTGGAAAAATAACGAAGGCCATTGGCTCACCACCGTCTGCGGTCTTTTGCATGATGTGAAAGCTAATTGCCCAATAATAATCATTCGCCCTTGCCAAGAGTTCAAATGTGCAATTAAAAGGGATGCTGCCTAAAAACAATGACTCCAGTTAAATGGGTTGCGTTGGAAAGGAGGTAATTTATTGCGGCCCACACACAAATTAATCACGGTATTTATAAGACATCCTCAAACATCGTTTACTAACTTCATCCTGAAAGCTGCATGACTTGATCCATCACAAACAGTGTTTTCATCATTAGTTTATAGAAAATACCACTAGTTTGTGATAAAACTACACACGTTATGCCACAATTGTAATCAGGCTGGTAAAAAATTAAAAGAGTTTGTCATTAAACAGAGCTCTACTAGTGACATACATGCATTGTGTAAATGGCATAAACAAGTTATTGACAAATTTAAGATTAATAAAATGAAAAATTACGATTCATGGTAGGTACTGCATTGTACATGAATGGCATAGAACAAAGGGAGGCTGATTATAAAAACGGTGATTTATCTGACACTACTGACAACCATTAACTGTGAAAGATTGCAATCGGTCTAACCATAAGTGCAACATTAAAAATAGGTGGATATTTAATGACTTCATAATGCAATTAAAATGAATTGCAGACAGACACCACGCTGCTTACACTCATGAAAAGGATGTCCACCCACCCACCGAATTTAGGGCGGAAAATAGTTGTTAAATTAACAGAACTTTGATAACCGTCTGAACTAACGACTTAGAATGAAAGCATGCAGCAAGCGTCAAACATAAGAAGCAAGATGCAATCGCGGCTAAATTTCATACATTGAAATGTGAATAATGGCAGCCAGTCAAGGTTACAAACTGCCTTCATTTAATTACATTTAAAGAAAGGTTTAGATAGATTACAGGAGCTAGCCAAATGTGTCATCTATTTTGTAATACAGGCATCAAAAATAAACCAGACATCATATAGAAACATTGTGCATGTTTTAAAAAAAATTCTACTAATCATCTTCTGATGTGGCAAAAGTGGTGAAAATAAAACCATATGACATCTGCAAGCAAACGCATAAATTATCCAGCCGTTTATTCTTATTGACTTTTATTTCGAGGATGATACGGTGTTAAAATGAGTGATAAAGTAGTCGTAAAGTCTTAATTTATGTCTCCTTTCGACTTTTTACGCTCATGTATTTTTCATACAAATGACCTTCTAGTAATTGCCACAGACAAGAGTGCAATGACAGGCTACTTCTCAGGAGACACGCTTTCTCGACATGTTTTTTTTAACGAAAAATGAAAAGTGCTTATAGCACTCCCGCTTTTCCAAACATCTTCGATGATTCAGCCAAATTATTACGCATTTTTGACATTACTGTCACAGATAAAAAAAATCACAGAAAAAAAGATAAAATAATTGTACAGGAAAGGAAGTCAATACCGATGAAATCAATAAAACAATAAATCAAGCTGAACAAACAACAATTTGAAGTTTAGGTGATGCCTTAATTGTTTGTAATACTATTGATAGCACGGCCTTAACCTAGCTGTCAATTATATTTGTATATCTGATATCACGTTACAACCTTCTATTTGTTATCGGTAAAGGTAGGTAGGAAGCAAAACAACAGTCAGCTGATATGTTTATACGCTTTGATTTTAGATCGGCCATACGTTTGCAAAAGTTATATTACTCTAAAACACGAAAAATACTAATAAAGCCCATGATAGAATTTAAGAACTCACCGACTACCGTCATGTATAATGCAGCTTGCACCACGATGACATAAAATGTCCAACGAATTTGCGGAATCATACTAAAGTCAAGAAAAATAAGTAAACTCAGCTTATTCCCGTTTTGTTTGCAAATCGCCCAGCGCACATCCAAAACGTGTTTTGAATTTTTTTGTTTTCATCAACCATTGAACAGCTGATAGCAAATCCAAATGAACCAAACCAGTCTTTCCAGAGTTGCCGTTGCAGCGCCACTCAACGGCGCCCACATGAAAGCATTTTAAAAATAAAATATAAAAAAACTACCGTTGTCGTGACATAATGAAAAGTATATACGTTTTGTAATTTTATGAAAACTACTTACTTTCTGTATTCTAAACCACTTCTGACATCTCTCAATTTCATGTTTTAATTTACATCAATAACATCTTGGTGCATTTTATGGGCGACAGATGGCGGGACTAAACAGCTACTTTGCAGCTTTGCTAAAACTAAGGAGCGCACAAATCAAAAGAATCCGAAATGATGTAACTAAAATTACATCACAAACTACATCACAATTGATGAATTTTTGGCCACTTTTTTTCTAATACAATTGAGGCGAACTTGTTGAACAACTATGATGAATCACCACGGAACAATAACAAATGAAGACCGTGGAAACGTATACGAATTTTTCCGTTTCTAACACTAAAATTTCTACGCCTTGGTCCGCCCTTGATTAAATCATTCGTTTTCATAAGACATTGTAATCAATATATATATATATATATTTTTCAATAAAAACTACAAATGTATTAGTCATCCATATTCGCTAAAGCTGGACGTTCGTTTATGTTTTGGTGAAATAATGACGCTTGCTTACAAAATAATTACGTCATTTCGTTGAAAATATAAAAATCACCTGACGACTTGTGTTTAATACGATACTCCGCATTAATGCTGATCTATGGCATTTATGAAAAATGCGATTAGTTTATGCTGATTTGGGTAACAGCAAAACTTCGCAAACATTGCAAGGACTAACTACTGATAATGATATCACTGCGTTTGATGTACTGTAAATTTAAATGTCTATTATCATTTGACATGCGATCGTGATTTAAAAAATTAAACTACAAAAAAATGTAAATGGCTACATTGAACATTTTTGTATTCAGTTATGGTGCCTGAATGTAAATCGGATTTGGAAGAAAGTTTTGATATTGATTGAGAAATAAAACTGAACTAAATGCAACTGTGGTCTAAATTGGATTTTTTCCTGTTCGAAAAACATTCCTAGTGTAGTGGTGGGCAACCTAATTTTCAATGTTGCAACGCTGCCCCCCATGTTGCAGTATAGTGAATTTATGAAAAAAATTCGCAATACCATTTAAAAATGTTATTTTTATTTTTACTTTCCAACAGCTTTCTGTACAAACATGCGAGCACGCCAGCTACAACTTTATTTACAAATTTAAAAATTATCATATGAATTCCCATATAAGAAATAAAGATTAATCCCATAGAATTTTCAATTTTCAATCGTCAAACATAATAAGCTTACCTTACATCAAATGTATCAAAACTATAACACGTTATATCAAATCTTGGACAGAGATATGCATCGACACCAATTTTACATCGATTTCATGAACGGGAAGCGTTTTACGTAATTGGTTTCTCAAGGTTTGCTGATACATACATTATAGTAAGTACTCGTAAACAAAACGGATTAATAAGATATCATCCAATGACAAAGCTTGACAGTTGACATATCTTAGTCAGCTACACAACTGTTCAAGGGATAATATGTTTATATAATAAACGGTTTTCTTCTGAAAAAATTATAAAAGACAAACGAGAGTAATACTCAGAGTCCACACATCTCTTGTGCTTCTCCTTCTCTCTGTTTTCGCAGTAGGCATATCTTAAGTTATTTGGAAAGCAAATACCCATTTGAATTATGAAAAGGTCCCCATGCATTGTGGCAGTATCTCACTACTTTTTCATCATCTAAAAAGTTTTCTTTTAAAAATCTCAACAGAAAAATTTATTAAAAATGTCTTACTGATGGAGGAATGTTTTTCAGTTCGAAAAATATCCTAAAGCAGTGGTGAGCAACCTGTTTCTCAATGTAGCCTGAAGTGTGATGAATTTAAAAAAAATTGGAAGTTTTCTGTAGAAACATGTTAGCACGGCAGGTCTCATAATCAATGTTTTATTGCAGTATCTTCTGCATTTTAAGAAGGTTTTAAAAAATCCTTTTAGAAGTTGGTATTGGAATGTATGGATTTTAGCCAAAATATCGTTATAGTGTTTATTTTTTTTATACAAAATGTGCTTTGAAATTAGAGCTAGTAAGTCAACGCCAAAAAGCGAAAGTTTGAAAAGATCCGTTAGAAATATTTCATTTTTAATTTATTTTCCATGAAATACAGATGCATCTAAAGATTTGCTTTGAAAAATTTCATCAGAAAATTTTCTTAAAAACGTCTTATTGATGGAGGAATTCTGCAAAGCTTATGAACATTTTTCAAAGAAAGGTGAAATAAATGGGGAAATTACCGGGCAATTTTTAAACTTATTACCTTCCAAAACTAACTTAATTACTAAATTTCTAATTCTGTTTAATATACTATACTGATAATATAAATACCATTTCGCAAGGGATCAAACAAAAAAGGAATTCCGAATAATTCTGATGAAGATTTTCCAAGAAAAGTACCGATATGATCGAACCACAGCCATATTGCGCAATTTTTTCAAAAATATCACTGCCAATGACAAAGCCAAATCGATTTGTCACAATACAATTCAATTTAAAAATCTCGGAGTCTCCTCAGTTATCAAAGTTATTTATGAGCAGAATAAATATTTCAAACAGCATGGAAACCAATACAATAACTGATGACGGACGACGGTGATTCCCCAAATTATTGCAACAAATAAACTGATAAGCAAACCAATAGCATATAAATAAAGCTACCGATTTAATAGATACTTCACAACTACACGCTGAGTCCAACTTGTATCTTTCATGGCTCTCCACGCATTTTTCCAGATCTGCCTTGGGCTAGTATTGATAAACTTAAATGGTAAGTGGCATTGATTTAGTCACATAATGGGCTGATAACATTCAGTAGTTTAACCACGCAAATTTTCCATATGCATGTCTGTTCTTAGTTCCTATAATCAGCAACTCCTATAATGTTTGAATTACGGTAATGGTTATAAAGTCGTAACACATGTTTTGGTATTTAAATTCTCCACTAGTCAAGTTTTGGAGTGTAGGTCAACAAATAACCGTAGTCATGCAAGATACGAGCACATGCCATGCAAATTTACCTAGCTATTTCGCAAATAAGTGACCATTCTAATATTAATTTTGCACATTGCTAAGCCTATATTTTCAAATACAAATTTTATTTCAACTCAATACCCTACTGTCAGCAAAGATTTGCCATATTTATGGTAGGTGGGTGTAATCCGTCAACATCAATCCAAAATAGCAACACTTTTAGCTGGCAATATTTTTTTTTAAATTTATAACTCAGGATAATAAATCATCATTTCGAATATTTTAAAATTTTACTTACAAAAGTCGAAATTTAGCAGAGATATTTACAAAGAAGTCTAATAATGAATAAAACATAAAAATAATACATCAATCATTTTTCCATAAAATAATACGGACAATATTGTAGTGATAGGACTGCACGGATATTCAGTTTTAATTTAGTTATCTCATTGCCATTATTACTAAAAACTATAAACACCATTTCCAAATAGGGATCAGCACATAACACTGGCAAATGACCAAAATACACGATTATATCACTTCGTAGTTTTTTATTTTTCTTTATTTATATTTTTTTCTAGCCATATACGGTGTTCCACAAGAGTTAAGTTCAAGCAGCTACAACCCATGTGATGGCGTTCACGAATTTTTCCCTGATCCACTTGACTGTTCCAAATTTTATCACTGCGATGGATACGAAGCTTACCACAAAGACTGCCCTGCAAAATTGCATTGGGCTGTGAAAATTAACAGATGCGAATATCCAGAAATAGCACAATGTGGCGGTAAAAAGAGCTCATCATTTATTCTCATATTAACATACATTATATGCCTTAGAAGAACGTGGTAATATATCCGAATCTGTGCCCTCTAGAGACACCCAATTTAGAGAGTAAAAGTTCAAAACTGTCAGAAACTTCAGAATCTTCTGCGGAATACAACCCTTGTGATGGAATTCATGAATTCTTCCCTGATCCTGTTGACTGCACGAAGTTTTACCACTGTGACGGATATCGAGTATTTCATAAACATTGCCCAGCCGATTTACATTGGGATGTTGACATCAATCGTTGCCAATGGCCAGAAATAGCGCATTGTGGTAGTAAGTTGCAATTGTCAAAAAAACATTATATTTGAAATGCACTCAATAAATTTGGAATTACATAATTACTTTATCTGCAGGTTCAGATGCATGGCCAACTGAAGGCCCAAGGCCTACAAGTGGTCCATTGCCAACAAAAATTCCAGTGTCTACTATCCAACCTACCAGAGGTACAAAAACGACAAATTTGCCTTCTACAGATGCTCCATCAATTTCACCAGCATACAATCCATGCGATGGAGAACATGAATTTTTCCCCGATCCAGTTGACTGCACAAAGTTCTATCACTGCGATGGATACATTGCATTTCACAAGGATTGTCCTGCCAAATTATATTGGGATGTGACCATCAACCGTTGCCAATGGCCAGAAATCGCTCACTGTGGTAGGAAGGTGTAATGATTTGCAAATTTTCCATTACTTGCATTACATGCAATGTATTTTAATATGCAGCTATAACTACAATATTCTCTAAGGGTCCAGGATAATAACTTCTGAGTAAGATAAAAAAACAATAATTGTACCTTGAATCAAATACCACTGATCCTGAACACCAGACCACTACCATCACATCAACATGAAGCCCATCTCCAGAAATTGACCTGTGTTGTGTCCATATTGTGTATGCAGATCCGTTGAACTGTTCAAATATTTATTATTCTATTAATGGAGTCTTTTACCTTCGATGTTATTATCCTGATGGTATTCCTAATCAGTCAATGAGAATGTTATGGGTTGTCTGGATGTGAAGGAGAAATACCTGTATAAGCAAACAATGATATTTTTATAATCAGTATTTATCTTAATTTTACTATCAAACAAAGCATGATTTGTTAAAAAATGTTTTATTTTTGAAGTGTAACCGTTTGTAATATCATTCACAAAATTATGTGTCAGAAAACGTACCTGCAATAAACTATATCTGCAATGATACAATTTCACATATAATTCCTGACAGAAATACCATAATTTTAAATCAGGTGTTTTTTAAATAACATAGAATTATTTTCTTTAGCTTTTGACAAGTTTAACGTATTATTAAATCTATTAAATCTGATATACATGAACGAGCCTGAAGGAAAATTCACAAACGTCTCATAGAATTAATTACCAGGAGTTATTTTTAAATGCAACGATTTGCTATCATCAATTAAGCTTTTTGAAGGTTGAACAAGCATCATAGAAAATGTCCGTTAATTATTGAAATGCCAGTGGGCAATTTAAATACATTTATTAAACAAACTGATATGAAGGATACAATGTTTGCCTGATGATTTCAAAGAATTCGGTTCAATCACCGAAGTACACTTCCTGCAAGCCACATTCTGCACATCGAATGGATTCGCCACTTCATGCCAAGAGACGTGGTATGACGGGAAAATTAGAAGTAATGGTTATAACAAACAAGTTCACTATCTTCACACAGTCGTCCGAGAACTGTCACCAGCCAAGCGGTCCAAAAACTGAAAATTGGGTAACAATTAAAATTATTTTCGTCAAACAAATTTCAACGTAAATAAAATGAAATCATATCAGAGAGGTTGTGAAATGCCCTTTTGAGACAAAATAAGGTTCATAATTTATAGACACACTTGGACCGTTAATTCAAAAACTCAGTTTTAATAATGATTTTCTTTTTATGAGAATATCTTACTGAAAGACCTAGTATATCTTGGGGACAGAAACAAATTGAGAATAAAAAACGTTTTTCTGCAAAAACTCATATTAATATCCTATATTTTAAATAATTCGTTGTAAAAAAACCTGATACAATGTTACTGGGTAGCAAAGAATGCTTTTGCTTGGATAAACTGATGAGCAACATATTAGGATATTTATTAATCATCAAAGACTGGCAAAATAAGCCGCTAAGTGGTAATTTCTTTATATTTACTTGTTAATAAATAAATAATTGGCATTAATCAAGCATGTTAGCGTATTTAGCCAACAGGGGCTTTTCTATTACATAGGAAAAAAGACATTTTAAGAAAACATTTAACAAAGTAACATTAGCTCAAGCGAAATTAAATTGGCTCGCAATATTTTTAAGAAACATTAATAGAAGAAGCGTATCTACCAGTTTTCAACATTAGCTTGGGATGCTTCATGCAGACATGCTGCCATCATGCATTTCATTTGATTTAAATATCTGTTGAAAACAACAAATTCCAATAAAAACCTCACACTCAAATGACTTAAACAAGAACAGGTACGCCTTTACAAGAAAATATAAAAGGTAACCGAAAAAGTTCATTTTAGAATAATCTTCATTATCCACAACTTTCCATTTTGAAATTGGAATTTATGACATTTTTCCACCCATAAATAGCAAATTCATTCATATCAACAATATTAATAATTCATTTGAATACATGAAAAAAATTAACAATTTATTGTAAATTATCTTAATATTCTTCTTTTTTAAGTTAAACATATAACCCAAAAGCCTATACAAAATTGTTTGATGATGAATTGTTCTCAGGTATTTCATTCCAAACGGAAAGTATCATTGATTAAATACCACATAGTATGTACTCTTTGAGAACATTCTGCATATACTTTTACTGATAATTGCCAACGTTAAAACTAAAACAAAGATTATGCATATTGAATGGGCACTCATCCTGGAAATGTGTATTTGCAGAAGTTGAAAAATAAACACATGAATTCAACACATTGGATAAAAAGCAGGTACAAGGATTCATGAGATATCAGCATTTAGTCAAAAAGCCTTACATTTAAAAAAATGAAAAGTATGATTCACAATGGAACATGCATACATTATAAAAAAAATACTTACTGATCCTAAGAAAGGTAAATTGAATAGCATCCCTAAGACTGGTATCCGTCTTAAGAAATTAATGACAACTGGGAAAAATCCGCTGAAAATTCAAGATTTTCTTAAGTCACTAAATGGATAATAGAGCATTAACAAATTACAAATTTCCAAATCACATCGGTTGTTGGCTGGGTTTTACTTGAAAGTGATAACTTTACTGTAGCAAATTGTTTCAATCGTTTATGCAAACCACAACATATAGGTTTACAAATAGGTATACAAGGAAAACAGTACACAGTGTGTGAAGGCATTACAGGCATTGATTTTCAAATCATTTTGGAAATTTTGGCAGAACAATTTTTGGGACTATGGTTATCAAAGATGGTCTTACCTGAATAAAACGACAAATCCATATGTTTCTATAACCATGCCAACAATTGGCCAACCAAGTAGAACAATTAATATGCCACCAAAGAAAGCAGTTGAGCCTCTAATTTTGTGTCTTTGAAAGAAAAATCTAAACGTTCGTTCTAAGCCAATTACAAATGCCAGTCCTGATAAGAATAATATCTGCAACAAAACATTAAAATTATTTTCTTGTAAGCAAAGTGCTGTAGTATTACTCATAAACAAAAGTCTCCTGCCAAATTTTGTTAAAATTTGGAGATGCAATTTTAAAATATCCATAAATTCAGAAAACATTTAACATCTTAATGAGCCAATTGTTTGATGATGGGATTTCAACGTTTTTAAAAATTAAATTGTCATATTTGAAAAGCACAAATACAGACTTCATTATTTAATTTCAGCATAAAAAATTGAAAAGTGTTAAAAACTAAATATCAACTACGCATAAAATAATTCCAGAAATATATTTACATTTCCAATTGCTAATAAACCTTTATCAAATATGAAAACTACTCCTAGAAAAAGGAATGCGATTCCAAATCCTGTCAGTCCTATTCCAATCTCTGAAAACAAAAACAAAAAAAACGTCTTAATTTTTGCACAATAATCTTCTTAAACATCCTATAGTATTTTATGAGCTAATATAACTTCAAAACAGTGATGTTCTGATGTTAACTAGTCTTCTCAAAATCAGTGAAACCATAGCTCACCACATTTTTCTTAATGAATGAGACAGTTTCTGATTTTCTATCATTTAACGAAACGGTACATCATCAATTGTCAAAGTCGGGATTTGATTACATACAAGAGGCCAGAGTACAAATAATTAAAATAAATAGGAGTGATAGAGCAGAGGTGCAGTAGCAATTCAGGAATCTGTAATCCACTTAACAATATTTCAGCATTGCAGCCTAGGTTGTAACCCTGATTCTTTTTTAATATTGTTAGGTGTCTCAAAGTTTAAATAAATCCTTTCCATATACCACACTAGTCAACAACGCTACAAGCACTTTAAATATTTGGGATACAGATTCTAATTACATGCATCGGCAAAATGACCGGTTACTGGGTATATATAGTACCGTGCGTTTTGAAAGCTAAGTGAAAACATGTTCAAACTTGAGAATGATAACGCAGCAACTATACGATATATTAGCACGAGTAAATACAATTTATTTTAAATTGGCCTTTTACATAAGGTAGTCATGATTATCGTACTTCACCAAAGAAAGCGACTTTCTTCAAATGTTTACATGCAGCAGCAGAATCAAAAACTGTCGTAACATACTTACTCTGAGTGTCAGTTATGGACAACATTTTGCTTTAATACATAAGAAGTTATAAATCGAACGTTTTACAGCGCATAAACCACATAAAACAACTTTAGGAAGCAAATTTGAACTTCGGAATTTTGAGCTGGAACATTACATGATGACCACTCACTTTGGGTGAATTAATACAAACACGTATCACGAATTCAGACGATTCACGTATTTCACGCTGGCGCCGCCCAGTGGCAAACATTACAAGGAAATGACCGGGAAATTCAAAAACAAGAATGGAGTTTCTTGTAGATTTCGATGTACACGTCATTTACATTGTGTGCCGTTATATCAATTTCTTTAATTCTATATATCTATACATATACATTATCTTCAATTATACCTAATGTGATCGACTTAAAAAAAACATTCTTTTAGAATTATCGTTATTAAAAAAAACTTGTAATGGAGACTGATGACCGGGTGGAGTGAAATTTTAAAAATGCTCTACTAGTTGTTAGCGGTGGAAATTATGTACTGCACATGTATTAAAACACGTTTGAGCACTGAATACAAATTACGTATATTTGTGCAATTGACTTAAATCGCTAATGTCATTGTCAGGATTAAATAATCCAAATTACCCATCTTTTTATCTGAAAAAGGAAACTTTTGTAAACGCATAGTTAGATGTTGAATATAATGACACATAGTTGTCAGGGCGTTCAAAAAAAAGTATGATTTAAAAATGGCATCACTGGAGTAAAAGGCGATAGTCCTGATGTTCCTTTCAGTGATCGACAGCACTACAGGAACCAACCGGAAGTGATGTAGTTGATGACCAGTAGATTTAGAAGTAAGGATAAAGCATACCGTATGCAATGGAAATCCCACTTGAGGTTTACTATTTTAAACAATTATTTAATAAGTTTTCTTTCTAAAAATGAATTATGAAAAATGTACAGTATGTTTTAGAGTTTTGAATTATTTAATGGAAATGTTATGAAGTGTACTTGTAACTAAAGTTATATTTTGCATCATAAAATCGTCTGGTTTATGACAGTAAATATAGAATTATCTTGCAGGGCATCCTTGGCAATTGGCGGGCTTCCTCCTACATGTACATGTATATAACTCGCACCGAAGGCATTTAGTCCGTGGCAGGAGATTAAATAAGTCTCAAGTGTGTACCTCCGAATCTGTCCAATTAATGAATGACCTTCAGTAAATTATGGCGACACGTTTATGCATAAAAAATATAAAATTAAACCCTGATCAAGCTTAATCAGTGTTGTCGGAATGCCATTGCCACATTCCATTGTACGTCGTTGCCTGCATTTCCCTGGTAATAAAAAAAACTAGTCGCAATCTTCCACGGAGTAAAATTTTATTCTTTTCATCTTCAGCGAATTATTCCATTTTCAAAATCGACTTCTGCTTATTACATTTGTGCTGTTAACCATTTATCTATGCAAATGTGTTTCTGTGACTGTTGTTGCTGGCGCCAGTGCATACCGAACTCCTGTAGGAGATGCATCCTGGCTGCACTGAATTTCCCTCACACAGTAAGTATTCAAAAACATTCAACAACCCAATCATCGTGTTCCCAATTCTGGGCCCATTTGAAAAATGCTAAAGCTCCATGTTATAGGGGAAGTGTGGCGACTTGTTTCAAATGAATTGCTCGATTCGCTCCACTTTCTAACCAAAAATGTTAGTACATGGCTTTTTCATGCGTGTTTACGACAGATAGCCCTACATTTAATTTCTGGCAATGCGATTAAAAAGGGTTGAAGTCACGCAACATTTGGCGTGATTTCCTTTTCCTGGCTGGGCTGCCATCCAAAAAGACGCCAACGGTATTGATTTTTCTTACCAAATACCACCCCCAACATTGACAAAACTGCCTCAGTTCTGCAAATAAATTCTATAGGGAACTATGTAACACAGTCACCACAAACATCATCCTCAAGGTGGTTTTTCATCGCGTGCAAGCCCTTACAACCTACATGTACATGCATATTAATGGTTATCATAACTCGGATCCTTAATTGGTCACTATTAACCTGCCACGTCAAAAAACGATATTTCTATCGCCTGGTTAGCCTCCTACTAACCGGAAGTTTCTTTTCTGCAGAAAAAATGAAATTATCTGACGATAATAAGTATGCAAACAAACGTTTTAGAAATTTACAACATGCCAACAATTATTTTGCGAAGTTTTTCTTATTTAAATTGGATATTGTAAAAATACACGAAAAAAAAATGCGCGGATCAATTTAATATTCCATAATAAAATAATTATTTATTTATAAAAGTTTCGTGTAAGTTTATTTCAATAACAAGCGAAAGTTTCATTGTGCTTTCATCTTTAAAATATACTCTTGCTAATTTATATACAGATATACAAAGGGGTTTGTTCCCAGGATTACAAACATTCTTTAGCAAACGTCGTCGTAAGGGAGACTTTCTATGTTTCTTCCTAACATCTGAAATGTTCATTTACAAATATATTTTCTAATGTGCGTGCTTGTGCAATGTTATTTCAGCTTGTGGGTCTGCTTGTTTTAGCAGTGTTTGGCTATGCCGCAGGAATACTGAGTGACGTCGACTTGGAAGAATTGAGTTCTCAAGATGCAGCAACGTTACAAACAGTTTATTCCATTTTTATTCTTGGAATTTCTGTAGGATTGGTAATTGCGTGTACAGGGTTCTTGGGATGCTGTGGACTTTGCTATAATTCCAGGATCACCATAATTTTTGCAAGTTTTCTTATGAATATTTTATAGTTAAGAGTAACTTGTTGTTTAGTTCGAGCATTTCTCAATTTGGTTTAAAATTTTTCATCAATTCGGTTCGTTCGTACTCATTTAATTTTTCCTAAAAACACCTGTTTATTTGAAGAGGGTTCTGAATTTTTTTAATTAAAACATTGTACCACCTTGGAAATACATAGTCATATTAGCTATATTGTTAAAGACTTCACAAATGG
Source organism: Rossiulus vilnensis (assembly GCA_034700785.1). Taxonomy (NCBI): domain Eukaryota; kingdom Metazoa; phylum Arthropoda; class Diplopoda; order Julida; family Julidae; genus Rossiulus; species Rossiulus vilnensis. Next base: position 13,473 of record JAQIXS010001418.1, on the reverse strand, counting down.
ATATACAGTTGATGAAATGGATTAAATAAAAGCAACATTCAAGTTAAACAGTTAACTGCTATTTACGTATAATGTTTAAATGCTATTTTTCTAATTTTAGTGTCCTTTATAATTAATTAAATACTTAATAACGAGCACATTTGATCATCGATAAAACGTACAGGATTAACCAAAATTGATGTTTCGGATCACTAGTGATTATGTAACTAATTGAAAACCAATACATTTCGATTTTTCCGTCTGGATAAGTAACAAGTTGTCATTTAAACTTGTTGTTATTTATCTTGCTCATTCAACAATTCAAAATGCTAATACTTTATACAATACTTTAGTATGCCGTACTTTTGATTTGTGATGTGCTTTTGGAAATTGCTTCAGCCGCAGCCCTCTTTCTTATGCGAGTTAAGCTCCTGAATGCCTTAAAGGTAATAGCGTGCCCAAATCAATTGTGAACTTTTCAACCCCCTCTTTTAACAATTCTCTGTAAAACATTATTTATGGTTACTTTACAGACGACCGATATGTTGGAAATTTGTAAAGTAAGTGATTGTCCGTGTAATGCTATTATTAAAACATTAACAGCTAATTAATTACATGAATAATATTATTTTTATAAACGCTATTCAGATTTATTTTTGCAAAGTTAGTAATTTCGTCTATATTTATATATCGAACATATTGGTAGTAGTTGAAGCTTTTTAATGATTCAGCAAATGTCTATTGTCACACAATTCTGGTCAAATTCACTTACTTTGCTAAACTAATGGTCTCAGCTTTCGCTTAAAAGACACAAAGGTCCAAATAATTTATGCAACTATGTTTCCATAAAAACATTCTATACGAGATGAATTTAACGATATACTTTCAGCTATTAATAAGATACTTATATTAAGAATATACAGCAGTATCATTTCTTCCTTCAGTCGATGACAAATTAGTCTAACGCAATATAAATGTTGCCAACATCAGATTCACACTTGACTAAATTTAGTACTTTTGGTAATAAAATATGAACGCTCAAAAAATTTGAGATGTACTATTTTAGGCGTGCCCTGATTATATAAATTGTGTGCTGCTATGGTTTCTTGTTAACTGGCAGCGAAAAGTTACGACAAATTGACTGGCTTAAAGGCGACGAGAAAGCAATGAATTTCACAATTTTTCATTTAGTTTTGCGCTCAATTTCTGACGGATAAGTCTGGCACATTGTATATAGTTGGATGGGTTCTCATTGGGGTGATCATATTACAAGTAATGCACTTCTTATTATATTGTTTTCCATGCATGTCCATACATGGAAAACAACGCAATTAATTCCGGTTTTTTTGTTTTCCAGGTTATTATGGTAATTTTGGCATTTTGCATCGGCTGTTCCTTGAAGCAGCGTGAGACTAATCCAACCGACCAACAAGTTGTTGAAAGAATGATTATTCACGACAATCCAGCAGTGCCATCACCAATCGAAATGCGCGAGTTTCCACTCACTTCTGGTAATCTGTTTTCTCGTTTCTGCACTGGTTCGTTGGGCAGAAATGTATGGGTTTTTACAAATGATCATTGGTTTCTCACAGTGACGTAGACCTCTATAAACAGCTTAACAAAGCTTTGGCCACCTACGCAAAAATTTCCCCATGAGGCCTATGATGGAAAACTGCTGTTGTACAAACAAACAATTTCATATTTGCTCTTTTCAGATGAAATGCCGGTGCAAAGTAATCTGCAATACTCATCAGCTAAGGATCCACATGATGGAGGAAGTAGTCAGATGAAGCGTATGACCCCCGTAAAAAGATCATCGAAAGATGCTACGTAGATTAATTTTAATCAAAACATGAAATGGCAATCTACCATGCTTGAGTTTACTAGTATTGATTAATCCGAACGTGTTGTTGGCCTTCGCGTCCACAGATTACTAAGTTCATGATGTATGAGGGGATGCTGACAATAAAGAGTTTATAGGTGTTAAGGTTCAAACCTTAACCATCGAGCTGCCATTTCAAAGAAATTTCTCCAGAAAACATCTTTCCAAATTCGTATTTTGTAAATAAATTGGTACAGAATGTAAATTATTAAAGGAGCATTAAAGCTCGCAATTATTGAGATAACAGCAGTTTGATTATTTTCAGATAAAACAAATGAAACGATTTATGTACTACGAATAACGATAATATGATCTCAACTATATCGAAATTGATACGACATAGGAATTCGCATGAAATTAGGGGTCATTCATGAAGAATGTCCGGGGATGAGGGAGGGATCTTCGAATTCAGACAGAAAGGGGGCGGGGGAAGAGGATTCAAGAAAAAGGACGTCCGGATAGTCAGATGGAATTTTCGAATTTAATTTGGACAGAACTGGTTATGTATTTGCTACTACATGTAAATTGCCATTGTTGCAATTCAAAATACGGCTACATGGTTAGACAGATTTCGTTACTTTCTAGGAAATTCATTAAGTTAACATTACAACTAGCCGTTTTATTGTTAGAATTATCCGAGTATATTAACCATTTTGATATAACGATTAAAATAAGATTAAAACAATACTATGTATTTAATTTGTTCAATGTGAAAGCGTTTTTCCAAACGGGACAGAACATGAGGGAAGAGGGTCTAAAAACATGAAAATTTCAGGACGTCCATTGTGGACACCCCCTTAACGGAATGATGCTCATGATTTTATTTTTCAATTATAATTACAAATTTCACTAGCTGACAAGTTTCACAAACATCAATTGCATATGATGTATTTATATCATCCGTTTAGCAAAATGTAAACACTGATGATAGCTACTTTGCAAATGCCTAAAAGGAAATTTACACAAATCAAGTAGATAAACTCAGATGAAGTTGCTCTGCACCTCTAACGATACATTTCATCCACATCTTCCTCGTTGAACGCATCCACGCTCCAGACCAGTACTGCACATGAAATGCTTCAGGATGAGCACCATATCACGACAGATCCTTTCTCAAAAATGGACTCTACCAACGCCAAACCTACGCTGATTATTCCCTTGTTCAGCAGGCATAGTGTCGCAGCTGCCCATTGTACGTCCATCTAGATTTGCGTCCAGAGAACTCTGCTTGCCAGAGCACACAAGGTTCAATTTTGAAAAAAACGCATTTCACGCTGGAGTGTTATTTGTTTAAATGGGTGCTTTTATGCCAGCAGCTTGTCTGCGTGGGAATATTAGGAGTTCCCGTTTCATTGCCCTAAGATTCAGTTTCAATCCGCTCTAAACCTCTGTGATTCAGGAAGAAGCTACGAGGTGTTTCCACGTAAGTATGCCGACTATTTTTGCATCTGCACCGAAGATGCTGAATTTTAATTTCCGTGAATTTATCAGGCTTTTCGATGAGATTGATATTAATGCCCGTGTTTTCCATGTTTGCACCTATTTCCGTGCTTGGCTAGGGATAAGTAATTCGAGGAATCGTCCTTACGGCCGTCCTATCAATGTTCTAGAGGACAATCAGCCTTTTCCTCAACGTCTGTTATTCACTCTTGACTTTAGACTAGGATAATTCGCTTGAAAAGAGCCAATAATTGCTAAGCTATAACACACCATGTAATAAGTGTTGGGCTTAAAGGCATTCGGATTGGACGATTTAGTGATCTTGGAATCGAGCAACGCCTGACCTTTGCGTGACATGTACCTATTTGAATTTGAAACACAGTGTTATTGTGGTTAAAATTCAGAGGCATTTGCATGTTTTTCATTTGGGTTTGGGTGTGGCAGTAAATTGCAGTGCTCGTTTTATTTGCATCTGCCAAATCTTTTACTTCCATGCTTGATGACATGGTTTATTTCTCGCAGGCAGAATGATTTTATTGCCATTAATGATTTTATTCATTGAATGGCTCTTACAATAAACCAAAAAAAATTATAATTAATGGTACTTGCCGCCTGCTCTTCTTCGTAGGTTTGCATGGCATTGAACAGCTAGCATTACAAATTCAATCTAATAAACACAAGAAGGCGTTTGAGAAAGTGAGAAAGTAAACAAAAATGTTATTGAAAAAGTAGCGTCCCCAGGCTGATCAGTTTACAGGGCGGGGATCCAGAAATTTCCCTTACATTAACAGTTAGAATGCAATTATTTTTTGAGTGCAATTACTGAGCAAAAGGTTTTCGAAACTGGTGCGAAAATGAACGAGAATACTGCAAATCTTCCTTGACAAAATTGCAGAAAGTTTCTAAATTTTCCATAGGCTACATTTCCTTGATTCATAAATGAATTATATGAAAATCCCTATTATTCGGAACAGGATTTTCAGTTTTGTAGTTGAACAGAATATTGATGTAATCAGAACAAATTGGTATTGCACGGATGCTCCTCTACACTCTTCAAACCAGGAAAGCTTGGAGGTCTGCATCTTTTCATGTTTATTATTGCCTCTAACAACACATATATTGAAAAATTGTTGACATACATGTATCTTTGTGACAGAATTACAGATGAAAATATCAATATTGTTTTCAGAAATTTGAGCATTTCAATTTTTATGAGTACCGCACATTTAGCTGAAAATTGCATCAATGCCACGCAACATTAATTTTTCAGAAAAATTTCACATGCAGCACATTTCATAAAATATTTATGCGTGAACAGAATAGAATTTTGAGTGAATATAATCTTTCGGGGTATAATTTAGGCGAAAATGCACCAAGCAGGGGTGTTACCCCCTTTTGAGTGTTCTGCAGTGCTGCGAATCTCCATGTCAGAGTCAGCAAGAAAAACAACGCTCTCCCCTTACACATATCAACGATTGCATTAATTCTTAATGAAATACGTAACGCATAATTGACATTAATAATATACTCGTGAACAAAGTGACGTCTGACGGACAGTCAGTGAGTTTAATTCTCTCATTCTGTGATTTATTAACGTTCTGACATGCCTCCAACGCTCATTTAGGCCCAGAAATATGTATCTCATAACCCAATTTACAATTTCGGCGTCTGAAATACAACATGACTCATGCTAAAGTTGCTATAAAAAATTACTTTCGATGACATCCGATTGTAAAGACGAGCATGCTATGCGATCGCAACACAACATGGAGATTTTAATTGTTTCCTGCGATATTCGCAAAATCCGCTTTCAATTTTTGCTCCCTTGCTTTCGGGAAATGTTCCACTGAAAGTTTCCCCAAACAGCGAACGTGCCATTGTTTGGGCGCACAGAGGTTTGCGTCCATCGTACCATAAATTAACAATGGCTTAAACCCTATGAAAGCCTATGAAAAGGAAAGTTGAGCTTGTCGCATGGAACAACTAGGGCCATTTAGGGTAGGTTACCTTTGTATAGCAAGGGGGGAAATGTTGATTTTCCCTCTTTCAAAAAATACCTAGCTCCTGAAAAGATGGCTCTGGACAGGACAAGTAACTCCTTTATTTTGGAAAATTGTAACGGCTAAAGATAATGTTTCATTCTGAATATGCTTTGTTCAGTTGCTTGGTTTGGTCACCCTTAAATCTTTTTGGCTGCCCCAAGGGGAGAAACACAGCATCTAATTTGTTTTTTAAAATTCAGTAAATAGCATATAGTGTATTTGCGTTTACTTTGGTTATTACCACCTTTTAACAGTGTTAAAATGCCATTATTCACTCCCTAAACCCGAAATAAGCCTTTGTAAAACAGCCGTCATACAATGGTTATGCATGGAGAACAAATCGCTTTTTTTCTCTCAAAATGTAACCAAATGCAGATACTGTGTTTCTCTTTGGGGCAGCCGAACTTTAGGGTGTATTTTTATTGGGTAAACCAATCTAGAGTCATTAGAGTGTTACATCCAGAAGCTATATTCCTGGAAACTGTTCTTGTGCTGAACTTCCAAAGGCAAATTCCAATCTCGTCTCATTTGTAGTTTTAAGCAAACATCAACAAAGGCAATGCATAATTAAACCGCAAATTAAGCCTCATCATCCTTACTCCATAAAGCAATTATTCCTTTGACTGAATCCCCAGCCTTACGAAAATTGTGCCAACAGCAGGCACTGCAAACCACGCGGGTAATTATATTAACGTGGCCAATCAAATTGGCTAATACGGATTAAAATAATTATAGTTTTTTAAGGCTGTTATGGTTTCTTAACGTTTTATTGGCAGTTCACACTTATCTATAAATCCGAATAGGGCGAGGTTTAAAGAAAACCTATGATAACCATTGCCTGTTTAAATTTTTCTTTTTTGGAATATTATCAAACAATCAGACACCTGCCTTAAAGAAGAACAAATCTTGATGAAACATCAAGAACTAGCATGTAATTCACATTTCTACATGGACAAGCTCTCGTGAATCTCGATGTTGAGATAGTTATAACTTCAGTCCAGTCCAGGACATAGGACTAATAGTCCAAACGTTCCAAAATTCGACGAATTGTGGCTATTGGTTAGCCTAATGGGATGTTACAGAACACATAACTGACCACTGAAATAGCAGCAACGAATGTGTCCATCATAAATTGTTTGTGCCAATAATCCTAGCTGGATTGTCTTTCAATTTACAAAATACGCTTCCCAACAAGTGAAAAGTGTCTCATTCTCATAAGTATGATGAGGAAGTTATTGTTCCATAAGCCTGGAGAGCTTGGAAAATTGCCCATCCTGATTTCGCCTGCTTACTGAGAATGTAGGCCACGGACCGCCCACGAAGAGAGGCCTGGCTGCTAAGATGTATCATTCTGTGATTCTTAAGAGGTGTCTGAAACATTAAACAGTGATTCCACTGAGGATTCTCTGCCATATCCCTTCAAGCTTTTTTTGGCTAAACTTGCAAACGGTACCAGTTCCGGGCAAGGCAACTGAAAGTGAGATGTGATCAGTTGAGAAGGGAATATTGGGGCGTTTTATTAAGTCTGGGGGTAATATCCAGCAAATGAACCATTTCGAAGTAGTTTTATTGGAGACAGCGCAAATATAACGGCGCATTCTCGATGGTTATATAAAAACCTCGGTTATGAGCGGGTTCTTGTGTCCAAAAAACGTGCAACTGAGAAAATACGGAGCTATCGCAACTGGATGGCGCCAACATCGCAATTCCAGGCCTCATGCAAAAGATAAAGCGGTCTGGGTGTCACCGCCATGAAAGTGTCCAATTATTTTTTGCACTAATAAATGAAACGCAATATCAAGGATGGTTCTAGTTGCACAGAAAGATTTTAAATTATCCGACAATTTTGATATTTGCAATCGAAAATTAGAAGCTTGTGCATAATGAGCCGCATAATATTATTATTATCTACACTATGAAGAGTACATTAACTACATTTGCGGTATATATGGCCAATCAAGATGACCACACTTTAATGGAAGATTAGCTTAAGAGAAATTGTCGGAAATTATTTTAGCACATTTGCCGATAAACCTTTCATATTGCTCATTACATCAATCGATTAAATTCTCTTGAGCCAGTTTTTTCATTTTGAATAATTGTGTTTTGACATTGTGGCTTAGTTATTTATAACAGGGAATTAAAACATTCATGTACACGTACATGGATGTACATTCTAAAACGAATGTAAAATAAAAATATAATACTCCCATACACTAATTTGTATTACGGTACAACTCTGTAATTATTTTTCTGGAACCCCCTTTTAGAATATGGTGTCATCTTATCATAATAGCATATGGTTTGAATCTTCCGCCAAAACCTAGCTCTTTTAATAGCCTAAGGCAAAAGCCGTTAATTATTGTTTTTTATAGCACTTTTGGAGTGTTGATTGAATATCTGCAGCACAGAATACATATTTTAGGAAACATCGGCTACATTTTCTAAATTCTTCCAACAGATGGCACAACATGTTTTGTGCTCTTGCTTCAGTGCAATGCAGTTAAATTGCTTTTAAGCGTATTCGAATTTAAAGTTAAAGATACGAATATTCATGTAGATAAACTAAGCGATATGCAGGATGTTTAACGTTTTAGATATGATTAATTTCAAACTTCAGACATTAATCATTACTGCATTCTCAAGACGCCACACTATTTTCAAAGTTTATGTAACAGATTTTTAAAACGATTTCCAAACAAAAAAAATCACGTTTTCGCCATTGTGAAGTCAAGTCAGCATATTTCTATTGAAAATAATGAAGCGTAAAGTGATATGATACGAGTTCGTGATGTTTTATAAAAATATATAGTAAGCAATGCGTTTAATTGGTAGAACAAAAAAAATTGGAGCATCTTGAGGAAGGGTTGCATGGTTGTGGGTGTAAGCGTCTTTTATGCATAATTCAATACTTGAAAAAAATTGTGAGTTTGAATTAAAGCAGACTGCCAATGCCACAAAGTACGTTCACATTTTCAAATCAACTCAACTCAGTACCCTACTGTCAGCAAAGATATGCCATGTGGTAGGGGATGGGAAAGGGGGGAGCGAATCTATCAACCCATGTTATTATTTTTTATTATTCAACTTAAAGGTCACCATCATCGTTGCCAAACTGAATTTCTGTTAGCTTAGGGTTATTTTTTGGAAAAGAATTCCAACTTCTGATCCTTGCATTTGTTCATATTTCAATCATAAAATCCTACACATTTCAAAACGTATTGAGTCAAAATAGACCACTTGACATCATTGTCACTAGCGAAATTGAATTGGTTAGCCGGCCTGTAACAAGTGAACAAGTTGGCAATTCAGTGAAACGATTATTGAATTCTTTGTAGTAATCGCAATGTTTTTTTCCCTTCTATTTTCAGTTTGAATTGTGCAGGAAGATAAGTCATCATGATTTCTGCCTTTTACTGTCTTACCTTAACCTCATTATTTTGCCTTTGGAGTAACGGTAACTTTAGCAACTCTGTTCTTGGTGACATTATTACAGCTGGGTTTAATCCTATAAATTCAGTGGTATTATTATATACTGTATATAGTGTATAAATACATTTTGAGGTCACAAAATGTGAAAAAGTAGAATATACCTTATAAACGACTAATTTTGGAAAAATGGCTAATATTACTATTTAAGAGTAAATTCAATTTCTATCCATAAATACCACAAATAACATTAATAGGGGTATCTTCTAATATTTGTCAATTAACAAAACCTCTAGGTTTTTTTCACAAATGTTTTTCTACGAAATTACCACTGTATAGGATTGAACACCATCTACAGTATCTGTGAGCGGTTCATTTTCATTCTTCCCATCATTATTCCTTACAGTATGCGCGACAAGGTGCTACTTGTGCAGTTGGTCTCCAAAAGAGGAAAATAAAACTGACTTTTGTCTGTTGGAAAATTTCAAGACGGACATGGTTGGTCAAGTAGAATGCGATCACGGATGCGAATACGTAACTGATTGGGATAGGGAAGGTAAGTAGTATCTGGCTTCACAAACAACATCAATAATTTACAAATGCATTATTTAACATTGTACAGAACTGCTCTATGACTTTTAAAAATCGTTTTATTATATAAGTAACGAAATGCATTTCATGTCTTAACTGAAATAGGACACGTTGTTTCGGTGCATTTTAACAAATTGTCAAGTTTGAAACGGTAAATGACATATTTGGAAAAAAATGAAGGATGCTAATGTCGCATAAATTAAGGAAATTTTTGTAGCGCAATTGAAAATTAACTCAAGGCATTAAAAAGCCAAGCTAAACTAACAATATGTGTGTAACGGCTTTGCTTTTCCAGAAATTCTGAAAACTAAAAATAAGTGTAATTTACACTGTAATGAAATGGAGAATTCTTGTGTTTTTTCATATGTAATAAATTGGTAGCTTCAAAATAATACTACATAGATGTGCCTATAGTGCTTAGATAAACGATCTCAATAATTAAAACGATTAAATAGTATTTGATGAAGAAGTCATACCCACAATGCTTATGGGTTTGCTGCAGTTGCAATTCAACATGTGCTTATTAATGATTTCAATATTTTATTTTAGGAGAAATGACGCACTTTTTTCGTAACTGTGCAGACGCCCCGATCAAAGTGGATTTAGAGTGTGAAAAGCGTACGTTAAAAACTCATGATCGTAAAACTTGTTCCTGCAATTTGCATTTATGCAACAGTGCACCATCAAGCCCTATCTACGTTGCCAGCTTGATGCTTGTTGCCGTAACCGTGGCCTTGACATTAAGCAATTAGTGCGATATTCAGCCAGTTTAGCCAAATGTTTTCCATTAATGTTGATGAAATCTACAAAACTGCCTTGTGATAGAAAGTGAGGGACATCCGGAAGGAAACCACCAATGTACTTGGCGCGATGGCTTACGTTTCTTAAAATATTCAAAAGCTTTTATGATAGCTTTACTTGGTTTTCGATATAAACCGAGAATTTTCTATCTTACAGAGAAACTTTGCACGCCTAACATACCGGCTGCTTTCTTGTACATTTTTATATATAAGATGAATAATGAAAACCTTAGAGCATTAGAATTGATCTCTTTAATACAGACATTTGATCCAAATATTTGGAATTTGAGAAGCCTTATGGGCGATAAAGTAAAACTTAATGGGACTCCAATGTTTGCTGTCCTGACTGACCGAAATCAACATTTTTTTTGCGATTATTGCATTTCTATTTATTTATTGCAGAAGTTGTTACAGCGTTATTGTGAACACTATATCTTTGGCAATTGTATCCGTTTTAATGGCTTTGAAATTTGAAATACACTGGGTTTTTCTCAAAATTTTACGATATCGAAAAAGGAATAAGAAATCAAGCAAGTAAATTTATGTTAGCTAGTCCAGAAGTATCTTGCTTTGGACAAAAATAAACATTCGTAAATGTTATAATGCCCTTTTTCCATCGTTACATTTTTTAAATCCCTCTTAATAACTCAAAATATTTCAATATTCAACAGTTAAACCTGATTTTTTTATGAAGTAATCTTGCTCCTGCGTAACCAATGCAATTAATTTACAAAAATTCGGAATAAATTCGTTTATGTATCTTATGATGCCTTGACAATAAACATTGTACCACATTATAAATATCTGTGATTCTAATAATGGCAATTTTGAGAACTGAAAGATGAAATGTGCTTGGGAATCCGGAGTCACTATTATTATAGAATAATGCCCCCAAATGAAGGAACTGGTTGGATATTTTGACATTAGAAGTATTACTTAAGCCAAAATGATCTCAAAGCATTTAAAGAAATTGCATTCAATTCCATTATTTTTGGGCAAGTTTAACAAATGGCACCTGGCTTATAACATGCATGTAACATTTATCAAAAATAGATTTGCAAAAACGCTCTTAATAATTTGGAGAGGACAGTGGCAGGCTCCATTAATGATCTAAGCCAGCTATGGATCACATCAGTTTGTCTCTAGATGAAAAGCCGCTCTTCAAAATTTCTCCCAAACTTTAATATTAATAAAGAAATTCATAATCACTGAATAGCCGCAATTAATAAATCACAAATGATTTATTACTTTTGCAAGTTGAATACCTTAGGGTATTCCCTGATTCCCTGTGCTATTTATCCTTTCAAGTTTATATAAGATGTGTGGTAATTGTCGATTTAAGCCACGCTGAGCAAGTGCATTCATTTAGGCGTGATCAGCCTTAATCAGACGTAAATCGTAATAAACGAAAGGCATTGTGCGCTTTAATTGCACGCTCACCTAAAGAATAGTTTTTCTGCGTATAATTGGCTGAAACTAGATGTAGCCGTTGCATCCAACACGTGTCTTAAAACTACAAAATGAGAAAGCACAGCTCCAATTTTTCTATTCTAATCAAGCCTTTGAATGACACGAATTTCGAATATGCACCCCCCAAAAGAAATCCCCATGTGAATGCCCTGTTTTTATTTGATAAGCTTTTCAAATCCAATCCAGTGAAAAGAAAACTCGAATTACTATGGAAAGTAGATTGTGTTTGTGGAAAACAACGCCGCTGGCTGTGTATTTAATCGCTTTTGGCTGATGGGTGGAGATGTGGCCTAACAACGTAATACAAAGTCACTTTTCTGCCCATTCACTATGAAAAAAGAAACCTCATTTCACGAATGATCTCTTTGCCCAATGGCTATCTGATCGCTTTTTAAATACTGGAAATTATTTTTTGCAAACGAAGAATGAAAGGATTTGGAGTAGCGAGCGAATATCAGATTTCAGGCATCAAAACCAACATCGGAAAATGTCCACCCATTAAGTCGAAATCGAAGAAAACGTGCTCTACTACGCTGTGCCATGGTTAATTAAGCTCTATGCTATCTATTGGACTATCTATCAAAAGAGTATTGCGAATGGAGCGGTAGGGTGTTTTTTTCAAATCGAAAAGATGCAATCGAGAAAAATCCCACATTTTTACTTGGTCTAGACTACGATCAATTCGTGTCTGAAACTTCCAGCATGATTTCTCAAGCCCCGTTGTTTAAGACTTTATTGAATAGATGAATAGCATCATTATTGGTTGAGTTCGCTCACTTATACCTCCAATAACTAAGATATACTGTAGCAGTTACTGGAATGCATTAGGAAATGTACTTTTTTGCACTGAAGATGCAGTAAAAATTCACCGTTCTTCGAAACATTCCGTATTTTAACTTATCCAGAATCATGAATTTATGGCTGAAGCATGAATTATAAATTCAGTGTAACCTCATTATGATACAAAAATTTTTATCTCTATCAGAAATTATCGTGCTTTTTGTCCGTGTGTTTAAGAAAAGAAAGTACAATATACTATACATGTAACTATACTGAAAAAAAAGAACTCCATGATCAGTGCTACAAGCCCAATTTAAATTAACGTTAAGGCTTGCTTTCTTGCAGCTATTTTGGATATGCCTGTTAAATGAATGTAAATTGGCAAAATTGCCATGGAGAAAATCGAATACGATTCAATTGATTAAAAATTGGAAAACATAATTGTATATTATAAAACAGTAGAAAAGGCAATTACGGGGCTATGTACCACCTTGCCGAGTGATTGCGTAAAGAGCAGAGAATGACACAGTCCAAATTATGGCTCATTTCGTTGATAGCTTCTTAAAAACTGAAATGTGGAGACATTTTGGTTAAGAATAATGATTTGTTTCTAAAATCTGAGGGCGATATCTCCGTAAAATATGCAAAACGGACCAATTTAGCATTGGTAAAACAATACGACATTAGTGGCCGACACTATCGATAAGTGACAATAGTGATTAGCCACTCCCTCATTTTCACAAAATCAGGTTTGTTTTTCCAAATAATTTATGACACGAATAAGTCATAGTACATTTCAAGCACTAGAGATGGCGCGTATGCTTGCATGAAGAGGAAGAAGAAAATTGTCAGCTATATTCGCAGCCTCAATCTTCGTGTGATGATCAATGCTATCAGTCTATTAGTCAAACTTAGATTTCAGGGTTATTTTATTTAGTTTGAACGAGAATATGGAAGCGCATGCATGACGCATTAAACAATTACTGTACAACTAGAGGTCCAATTATACATATGACCAGAAATCAAATCATTGATTTTGGCTTAAATTTCCATACACATT
>JAQIXS010001417.1:0-30295 GCA_034700785.1 Rossiulus vilnensis | reverse complement strand
ACCCTAAATCCCCCCTCCCCCTAGTTGGTTACGTAATTTATGTACGCTCCCAAACGCCCAACAGTTGGAAGGGCCCGAACCTAAACCTGAAACTATTTACAACTTGGCACAAATAAGTTCATCCAGTGACAATACCCATGCGTCGTAAGTGAAAACTGGTTATTCCCTTCGTATGGAATTGTCTCATTTCCTAATTATTACCGTATATTAGTCGGAGCAAATTAGTCATAAATATTAGAACGACAAGGGACAGACTGAGTCTCGCAACATTTGAGCCACCGTAAGTAGCAACTGTGTTTAACGTTTTCGACGGTTCCCATTTGCGTAGTTCTTTTACCATGTCTTCATCATTCGGCAGAAATGGGATATTCGCTGGAAATAAATCAATGTTTTTGTAAAATTCTTCCTGAGGGTACATGAGCGCTGGGCAATTAAAACGCATACTCACTCAGCGGATCTGAACCACCCTTTATTAAAAAGTAAAATAACTCTTTCGGAAGATCCTCCGCCTCGTCAGGTCTAGGCAAAGAACGACTAAATGAGCACCAAATATAGTCGTCTTCAATATCGTACGAAACTAAGGTCACGATCTGAAAGATGTCGAGATGGAACAAGTTTTAGAATCCAGGTTTAGATGATCCCCGAGTTCTATTATTGCTAAATTAATTTGTGCTTAGTCAGTAAAGAAAACAATAACAACAACAAACAACAAAAATATTTGAAACAAACATTGACGTCCATTTCCTGACATTTATAAACATTTTTATATATTTTAAACTCCGCAAACAAAACTGAAGTCTTGAGAAATTGTGAAATTAATTACCGAAAATAAAGTAATTTTAAAGAAACTTTTTAGCCGATAAAAAATGTGTTTACTTACATCAGACTGTTCAACCATATGCCCAACAGATTTATTCACTTTATAACTTGCTACGTCTACTGCTCGCTTGTTCGTTTTCCTACAAACACTAAGATGAAGAACAGATAACTGAAATATACACAAATACATATACGATGAGTTGGAATGAAACTAAAATTCAATCAAACAAACTGCTGTATTGTGCATGCTTTCAAATAAACTCAATGCTTATCGTTTGAAGGGCATAAAAATCTGCTCAATTCAAGTTAAGACGTTAATTGCTATTATTATATAAAAAAATAAAACAACAACAAACGGAAATAATTTGCCAGGATAGAACACTTTTTTCAACTTCTGATTGCGAAGAGGAGTCTTCATCCCTAGGCTAAACTACCACAACGAAATGCTCATTGTTTTTTCAATTATTTTGACTGACTTGTCAAGGTTTTTCCTCACTTGTACTGTTGTATAAACGTAACCCTTATTGTGATTTCGATTTCCTGGTACAAACAAAAATCAAGTTCGAAAATGAGGCCACGCTCAGGAAGAATTGAAGGAAGTATTTTAAAGCGCTTTAGCCACATAATGTCCTATAAACCTCCATATTAGTCTGGAAAAATTCAAGCTATGCACGCACACCTCGAACCCACCTTTTCGTTATCATCAGTGAAAGCAACTCCAATAAACCCAGTTTCGCCTTCCACTCTGCCTCCGATATAAAAGTTAATAAGATTGTCAGAGACCTCTGACATCAAAACGTAATCTTTGCAATATCCATCCTCGCACTGCGCAGCATCCCTCACGTACTGGTGGCATGTCCGTTCTTTTCCACACTTGGAAAAACTGGGTGCTTAAATACAATTTATCAAAATCAATCGTCAAAATCAATCGGTGATAAACTGATGTTCTTTCTGGCAGATTACTTACGAAATTCATTAAAGAATATCGGCATTGATTTGACGTGAGTCCAGTAGTACTTTCCTCTTATAATAGTCGCTCTAACAAGAACAGAGAATGAAAATGTATTGTGATGACAGCAAATGAAACTGCCAAATATCTTCATGGCATCATTAATTAATATCGTTTCATTCTTACGTTAACATTAAATCTTTTAGAACAGCAAGCATGATGATACTCGTTATAAAATCTACATTAATTAATTTGTGCACTAAAAATTTTTACTTAAACTTTACAAAAAATTGTTATTAGAGCCAAAAGACCTTGGGGCTTGCACACAAAAGTAAATTACTTTGCCACAAAAATGTGTATTTCAATAGTAGGTTGACAACATCACATAAGATTACAAACACTTACACAAATTCTATGCTGTCAAAATCAGCATTAGGTGCCTTCCAGTTAAGTTTGACGCTAGTTTTTATTCGTTTATTTGTATTAAATACAGAATTGGACGGAAACGGACTTTTTGCTGCATTGCAATCCATAGTTTGAAAACCTTCAGGAACATCAACAAAATTCCCAATAAACGTAGGTAGCGTGGATAATGAAGACGGGAATCTTTGACGAGCCTGCAGTAGAAGTCCATTCAGTTTGGAACCTTCAATTCTTACTAGAAATAACAAATGTTTAGAAAATTTTTTTAAAAATATGCAATGTTTAAAATCACAAATTATTAGGACGTCTCCAAAAAAATTGCTTAAATTGGCTTACACCTGTTGTAAATTGTAAAAAATAATGTTCCGACACTTCGTTATAGTCTATAATATCCCGCAATATATTTACATTTAATTATCGATGATAAAACTTTATAATATGAAGGTGTGTACTAGATTATCATTTTCAGGCAGGCCTGCACGACTATTAACTTTAACAACATTTATTGCAGCATAAAAAATACACTGCTCGCATTTACTTTGAGATTTTGTAAACACGTTCCTCCCCTCACTTCCCATAGGCCAGCATTCATGAATTCCACCACTAATTATATGCTATAAATATCTCAAAACTCGTAAATTTAAAATAATTGCTAAAGTCACTGACTGGCGTAAGGAGAACGTTTTTATTGACTTCATGCAAAAAACAGTTTAAGGGATAGATTACTTTAAATATGTTAGCAAGTTAATGACTTTAAAAGCATCTTTTAAATCGTAATAAGATTCATTACGTTTAACTTCTGAACTATTTAGAACGGAGTTTAGAAATTAGGCCGTGAAATCAAATCAGAATCTTTAATGTACCTAGAAATTATATTCTGCATAGAGTCTAGTATCCATAAAGAATTGTCTTGCCTTTACTAAATAACACACGCACGTAATAAACGACTTTTCTTCTTTATTCGTTTATCAGCATCATCATAATCTTTAGGCCTATCATTTAAAAAAAATTAAACTTGGGTCCTAAATAGTAGGTTTTATAAAATAGTCCTAGAAGCTTTTAAATTATGATACACCATGCGTGACATTTTCATAACAACAGCATCATAAAATGCATTTTATTGCGATGAAGGAAACATCTTAGAGGTGACGTGAATGTTGTAAAAACCCAGTTACAACTTAAAAATAATAATAAAGGTTTTCCAACAGACTTAATTCATAATAGTTGTCAAACCAGCTTGCTTATCTTGTTGATGTCACTAATCTCAAAACTTATGGTGCAATATTTTAAGTTAAATTCGAATTGCTTTGTTTCATATTGTGAACAATAAAATAACATTACATCCATCTCACTTATTAGATTAGGCTGAAAACTCTTCGGAAAAAGTGTTTAACAGGTGCGAAAAAAAATGCCAGTACATTATACTAAGTTGAACCTCATAACATCTGTCTTGAATGGTTCTCACATGTTCCAATATACATTGTTTGTAATATTGTAGTAATGAGGTTTTAAAAAAAGTTACGTCGTAATAAATTTGCTGTTTATTATCAGTGGATTTTCCCATGTATTTCCATTTATTAAAATAGGCTAAGAACACTTTTTTATATATTTCAGGATTCCATGTCAAAAGAATGTTTTAGCGGATTAAAGGTATACATTTATGATGTATGTAGCAATTAGATCTTTATTTGTTGCCTAAGTGACGTCAGCAATATTTATCCACAAAACAAGGTCACTCAGTTTTTGGGGCCTAAAACAAGGTGTACATGTACGATAGCATATCAGTTTACGTAAAAGAAAAACAATTACCCTAAATACTGTAGTTATTCGCGAATTAATATCAACTATAACATAAATGCTAATGTTCATACTTAAAATCATATAACATAAATATCGATTGGCTGAGCTACAGTGAATATACAGTATTTCCAAGAATTTTGCCACTGATAACGTCAGACTGTGACGCACTTAAAGCCTTGACATGTTTACCATGTCAAATTAATCATTTCAATGTCTTTAAATTTAATATTTCATCCTTGTTTGTTGTTTATCGCTCACATGTTTTGAAGCATATAACTGCAAAACAGGCAGATCTGGCGGTTACGTTATATTTACTACAAAATTATGTTATAAAGGAAGGGTGTCAAACCATAACACACCAAGCGTCAAAAAATCATCTTTTCAGGAGAGGGAAAGAGCTGGAAATTTTTTTGAAAAATATAAATAGCACTAATCTGATTTCGTTCAAACGCCAACAAGTTCAGACAAATTATTCGGATATTTAGAGGGTTTGATCAAAATTCCAACAATTTTTGGCGGTTTCTGTGGTCATTTTCGTATTTTTTTCCAGAAGGAAGAGGGATTTCCCAATTGCTTCCTTATTACTGTAGCAGATGGGGAATGATCCCTGCAACGTTTGCGATTAAAAAACGTTTTTGAGGGGAGGGGGTAGGAAGATAAAGATGGCTCCTAATACCTTATGGTATTCATTTTCATTCTAATTTTAGAAATTCTCCGTCTCTATTCCCTCTCCCAGAATATCTGAGCATCCAATTGTACCACGTTCTGCATAGCAATTAAAAGTTATACCAATATTTTACAGCGATCAATAACGGCATTCGCGAAGGAATCACAAATGAATTCCCGAAAATTAAAATGTCCAGAGTATCGATTAGACCAGCTTGAAATAGGAAAGTTTTTAAGTAAAAATACGGTCGATTTTCACTCCAATATAACAATTAAATGCTAATTACAGGTTATTGCTTTTTTGTTTTATTTGTCGTGCACGTATTTCCTCAATATAGTGTTAATTCATTCTAGGCGTAAAACGTGAAAACTAATGAAATATTTATCAGCGATTTTAAAGCAGCTCAACAGGCATCACTCACTTTCGTTTACTAAACTTGTTTGTTAATCAATGGAATGGTAGGACGCGCCACTCCCATAAGTTGACATAAAATACAGGCAATTTAGAAATATGGGACGTAATTTATGACACTGTTCGACTTGCAATTGTATACTTTTCTAAAGTAGAATACTATAGAGGGGGTCCATGTACTAGGAAAAACAGCTATTGTGGCAACTTAAAAGCAGATTAATCTTAGGATGCTGATCAATTCAGTATTCAGATTCACTTTTGCTCCCAGTTCTAATGCAAGCAACAACGAAATGGACTGTATTCAGTTTAAACCTAGAATATACTAAGCATTCCAGAAGGGATAAAGCCACATCGATACCCAATTTGTGCAAAATAAGTCATGGGACAGAAAAGATTAATCGCAAAACAGGCGCTGCCATTCTACTGTTTCGTTTGCAGCATATTCCCGTTTTCAACAAACACATATTGCCAGCCTGCTTATATAGCGTATTTTTGGATAATCCATTTGATCTAAATGTAAGACCTGCTTTGGTTAAACACTGTATTATAAGTTCATTTACTCTGGCAGTTTCCGAAAACTATTAAGACTAATTAAATAGCATTTGATTGTCCTTGGAAAAGATTCCAGCTTTAATTTTAATCTTATGAAGCTGGAACTTTATCAGGAAATCATTGACCCGTAGTTTATCCCCAAAAAAATTAACGTTTGCGACTGGGATCATAAAAAAATCATGTCGGGCCAAAAACAGATCAAGTTTCCCAAAATGTTAACACTATATCTAGTTGCGGAAAGAGTGTGGCGATGCCTCGCACGAAGTGGTCACATGTCGTCATTGTGATTTACATGATTAATGTATTTCATTATAAAGGCTGAGCCGAAAGCATGTCCACCATGCAAAAATGTTCCTCGTACATTCTTGCTGCAAATTCGTATTATAATTGCTAGATTTATTTACCTCAATGTAGGATTGGTCATCTACTAATAATACAGCTTTGGTTTATAATTTCAAAATATGTCGTTTATTTTAAAAAAAAGTTTGAAGAAAAAAAAACCGTTGAAATAATTCGAAGGTAGCTATGCAATGAAGCCCTGTTTTCGGTGGTCGCTTAACGGTTTTTTCAACTTTCTCAACTATATTATAAATAAACGGGTCATTTTGAAACTATAAATTCTACATTGGGGAAAGTAAATTTAAAAATTATAATGTACAAATACATGGATAAAATTACAACGATCACCTGCAAAGTGAATTCGAATGCATGCACTTCTCAATTGGGCCACTGTGCCTCATTCATAGGATTTCACAAATTTTCACTTTACTGCCACATCAAATTTCTAGGTAATGAAAAGCGCTGCTTTCCCCTATGTTTTTTTAAAAAAAACCTCACATGTACGTTAAACAATAGGAAAACAAAGAGACAATGCTGAGATTTCCACTTGTTAATGTTTACGCTAAATCCCACATAATGCTAGCATGACAATGTTAATTCTGACAATACGTCATAAGACCCTGAAAATGCTTTGGATCGACGACGTCTACTGCATCAAGTAATTGCACGCAGTCAAGGAATTGTATACAGGTATATTGTTGTCAAATTGGAAAATTAATATATACTTTGTGTAATCATAGATCGGTATTATTGAATTATTATTCCAATCCAGTTCTTTATTTATATGCCTGCACACACTTTCGTATTCAGTACAAAAAGTTCTTTACTTTTGTGATTAGTTTTCAAACCCTAACGCACAGTACATTCATATGCTATACAGGCTTTACCATTGAAGTTAATTTTTTTTAAATTGGTATTCCTTGGTTAATTTAATGTGGTAGTTCAATACGAAACAATCCGCATTACCCCTCAACATATTAAATGGGAAGTTGTGATTAATATTCTATATGGATAAAAAAATTAATTTCAGCATTTGAAGTGAGCAAACATTTTACATCACAAGATCTCACATGATTAACTAGTATACCAATTTCCTTATCGATAAGAATAGATGCTTTTTAAAATACATGTATTTTGAAACCCTTATGCTTATGAAATTAACAGCAGAATTATTGCGTTTAGTTTATTTTGCGGTAATGACATGAGATTTTTAATTTGTTTTTAGCGTTGCTATTTGATCAGTGTTATACATACATGCACCCAAGATATATCCCCAACATGCAACAATTTGTTCTACATAGTTTTGCACCAATTATTTATTATTACTATTAAATTAATTATTGTACATGGTCGTCCTCGGTTGACTTCCACATTTCAAATAATTTCAAAATGGCCCATTACGTTAAAAAAAACGAACAATTAACATGTACAAATACCAAATGGAGCCTCCAAAAAACAGGAATGTCCAATTTTCGGAGGCTCCATTTTAAATTTTTACAAGTTAATTTAGTTTTTTTTAACTCAATGGGCCATTTTAAAATTACGTGAAATGTGGAAGCCAACCGATGACAACCAATTCTACATGGCAGATAATAAATTAAAACATTGATAATAAGTAATTCTTGTAAAACAGTGTGGGACAAATTGTTGCATATTGGGCGTATATCTTCAAGGTCATTGGGTGCGTAACGGAAGCCTTAACTATTCGCAGCAAGAAACTTTGGACAACATGGGTATTATGGCGTTACATTCCCCAAAATACAGAAATACTGCTTACTTGTCATTATTGTGTTTCTTCTGTATTTCAAATTGCTCGTTTCTATTTTATAAGGAGACCTCTCCAGTGCAGGCACTAAATCACCGGGTGCTTCATCGTTTTCTTCATTCCCGTCCTTTTCATCTTCTAATGTTTCTTCACTGGACAATGTAATAACTGTAGCACTTTCAACGCTATCGGACGTATTACTCCTCACCGGTAACAACGTTTTGCAACTGCTATGATCATATTGGTAAGTAGACACCAACACCACGCTGGAAATCAGGCATAATAATATCGCCAAATTCTTCATGATCAAGAAAATCCTCGACAAGGGCGAAATTGCTCGCGCTTGATCAAACAAGCCAAAATTGTGGCACAGGTCGCTGCTTTTCTGATCAAAAATTAAAACAAACGGCGCACATATTTGGGAGAGTTTTAACAGGCTTGGAGACTCACGTGGGTCAAGCCAAGGTTGCGATGTGATTCGTCCAATGAAACCTGTTTACGAGGCTGAAGTGAACGTCTCCGAGCAGAGAAATTCTTTCGGACAACGTACTGCATGAACGTGTATTTGAGAAATTTTAATACTTTTTGTTATGTGGGTAGATGCTTATCAGCTTTAATTTTTTTTTAAAGCTTGTTATAGATGAATTCTACTAATCCTTCTTGTTAATAGCGTGTTTGCGCCAACGTGATTTAAATAGTTATGGGCAAGTAGCCAGAAAAAACGTGCATCAACAATGATGTCCATTCGTTTCGGGTCACAGGGGAAAGTGTTTGTTATTTTTGAATACTCCAAAAACGGTTTACTTCTTCCAGGCCTGTAGCTTAATTGTTCCACCCAATTAAAATGGAATGGTAACGCGAAATGTAATCGGCCTTGAGAGCTCTCTAGCAACAATAAATCAAGGCAGGATATTTAAAAACAAAATATTGATCAATGATGCAGTAGAAACGTTCTTATGCATTGTATGGGCATGAATGCTAATTGGCAATCTTACTGTCACAAAAACGTAAACAAGAAAATAAATACCCATGTAATATGTGTTTAGGCAAGTCTGTCATTTTTTTTGATTCCCGATTAATGAAATGCGTCTAACTGGAACGAAAATGCCAGTGGCTTAATCTCGTTTTAGAAAAACTAGATCACAGATGGTGGATTCTTAACTCGCATTTCGATAAAAAATTCTGGACTAATGATTAATATACAGTGATTGCATTTAATGGGTTGCATGTCCTTTTTGATGATTTTTTCCGTATTTAAATTGCAATTAAATTCGTCATTAAAATCTGTTCAAGTCGTTCGATAACACGTGCAAACCTGTTCAGCCGAAATTCATGAAGATGTTTCCACAAACGTTATATCGCGAAATGATGTTGGTGTCCACTCTAATTGGGTGTTATCTACCGAATAAATTGGGTTAATTACAACCCTCTACCACATGGTATTCACTTACTGATTATATAGTACTGAGTTGTGTTTGGGGAAAATACAGACTAATTTGCGAATTTTAGAATTGTTTTGCAGTACCCAACAACATTTTTCTCCACAGGCTCAATCGTTACAGCCTCCCAATAAAATATCCACACAATTAAAACACGATTAACAGTTTAATACCACAGTAATGCAACCATTAACCACACTTAATTCAAACGACAACCTAACTAACCTACTAGTAAATTATTTAGGGTATGGCGGATGTCCTCTTATCTACAATTAAGCCCCACGGCATTAGATGACTGATACCAGAACCGAATTTCTTAGAAGCACAGCGTAATTCCAGGTTTTTCTTCTGAAAAGAAAAAAAAGACATCATTATTGCTAAGACTAATTTGCGAATTTTAGAATTGTTTTGCACTCCTTGCTAGGGAACATCAGGGAAATTTTTTTTAAATATTTTTTTATCAAATGTCATTTATAACTTACACGTACTCTAGGTTGTCTGTGAAACATGGAATTTGGAAATTAAAGTGAAAAACAGTTCAATTGTTAAAAGCTCCATACATGCCAATACTGTAAGGTAGGCTACCGATAGGATTTTTTAAACCTTATTGGCTTATTCAACGAATTAAATTCAAGACTACCATTCAATGTGCAAATTGAAATATTAAACAATCTGTCAACGATTTGACCTACATTTACATGGTCAATTATGAACTTGTGTTTAGAAATCCCATTGGAATCTTAATATATAGGAGACAGTAAACGTATATGCCGAACCTTTTTGCCAAGCCTGAAAACACAAAAATTAATTTTTTCGTTTTATTTCTTTAATAATATTTTTTACGAATTTTACGTTAATCCATAAAATGTGTATAAACCAGTTTTAGTGCTTTCAGTAGCTAGCACCCATCATTAATATTCTATATAATGCACTGATATCTTGAACAGTGTTATTTGAAATGTACGGTTTAATATTACGACAACTTATACAAAAAATTAGAATGTCAACTTGAATACCAATGAAAATGTGGGTTCAAAAGTTCAACTTAATCCTATTAGACCAGAAAGTTGATCAAAGGTTTGATTCAGTTAAACAGTGTAATTATTATTACTACTGACTTTCTAATCTACTGTAATTAGCCAATTTGCATAAACATTTCGTCTTCGTTTAGTTTAATAAACCTTTTTTTTGCCATTAATTTTATCAGAAATAAAACGACACTTCACAAGAACGTATGTTTGCTTTTTCTTCTTTATTGCAAGGCTTATTATTTTATGATTTTAGTAAGGAAATTTTTATACTTTTGCTTGACGAGACTGAGTAAGTCTAAGGTACAATTTATATTGAATTTAAGCTTTTAATTACCAATAAATTATGCCAAAAGTTTAATCAAAGTTTTTGTTTTCAATTTCGGTTTTCAAGCTAGGTTCAGATTGGTTTAAGCTTGCAAATATCGTTATAACTTTATCTCGACACTGCAATTGAACTACTTTCTATAATCATTATCCAACATGTTAATGTATTCATGCTTAATTCATGCGAATTTAACTTTTCAATAGAAGATCTCGGCAAGGCCACATTGAAATAAAATACCTTGTTATATATTTTGAAATATATTTGACGTCCGTGTAATGCATTCTGAGTATTTGCCTCAAAGTATTTAACAATATGTACATGTACACTTTTACATTTTGCATAATATACTAGAATGGAAAATTATATTTTGATACATTGCCGTTTACACAATGTAAATACATTGAGGTCAATGTATTTTAGCAAACATTTTCAAAAATATTCATAAATAATGCAATATAAGAAATACATTTATAAATACATTGCTAGTATTGTATTCACACCCATATGCAAAGGAAATTCATTCGTAATGCATTTTTAAATATACATTTATTTTAATCTGTGAGATACACTGTACATTTTAAAATGGATTTTTTAAAGTAACTATAATCATAGATTGTGAAATGACATTATAGTGATTTAATGTTTGTAGATTTGCAGTGCTAATTACAAATAGAAACGGCCATATTCCTGTTCCCTGTGTAAAATGGACGCAAGAGCATAATAATCCTTTTCGCGTAAATTATATGCATTGAGCAATACATATGAAAATGTATTTTGAAATGCATTTTTAAAAAATTGCAAATGTATTTTAAAATTTTTTAAGCAATATATTGATAACAATTTTGGAAACAATTTGGAAATGAATTTTGAAATGCATTGAGCAATAGATTTATTGGTAATGTACTTTGAAGTACATTTCGATATGCATTACATAATATATTGTGCATTATTAAATCTATAGATTTATAAATACCTTGGATGCTCCAATTGATACACATTTTCAGATGCATTCAAGTGTTTTTGAAAGCTATAAATACATTTCTATGAAATGCATTTTTAAAACCTTTGTTTTAGTTGAAAATATATTTATGAAGATAATATTTCGGTGTGGGTGATTTCGATACTGACCACAGACACATTACAAATAAGATAATATTAAGAATCATAAAAAACAACGATTTATTAACAGCATACGACAATGGTTAAAAATTAAAAAAAATTGGAATAGTTACAACTAAACAATGAAAGAATTGATTGTGGCGTTATTTCACGAGTTCTGTTACATGGAGCACAATTCGATGAATGTGGCGAGCATTAATGCAAAAAAGATGGTCCAACTGATGGTCAAAACATTAGCTCCTCCAACATAGTGAATTGAATCCAGAGTCTGCGTGTAATTCCACTCTTGCACTGCGTTCGTTATTTTGTCTTCTTTTGGAAGCACTGGGTTTTGAGCTGTAAATTCAATGAGCATCATGAATCAGCATCAATTGGCTTCTGTTTAATACAACGTATATCAAGTAATGCTTTACTTACTGTTAGCGTCGAGTTCACCCCACAAAAACAAGAGATGTAAACTTTTAGTAAGATCAGCACCTTTGGAATTGGGAATTTGCAGCTGCCGCCGAAACCTGCACCAAATGTTACTGCCATCTATATCCGCTTCAGCATCTTCCATCTGCTGTTGAAATTATGCAAAAAAATCGGTAATTTGTGTGTTGATAAGGTAAACTGAACGGCACGTGATTAGACACGTTGGATTTGAAGGTAATAAAATCTCTATTCATGCAACTTCATTTCTTCTTGTATATACATGTAGTTGGAAGAAACGATGACATTCCACACATAGACGTAATTAAATTTATGATGACAATCGAGATTTACTGTATTTTAGGACGTTACTGAAACGATACCCTATATTAGGCCCATCTTAGTTTGAATTCGATAGTTGTTTTCCCCGAACATCCTCAAGCCGTACAACATTCCAAATGCCATTAAATGCAAGTATGATTATGGCTATGCTATAATAAATTATGTCAAACAACTCGAGTTTAAATATCAATGACGCGTAACGCATGATAATTCCAGTATTTTTAGCTGAGTTAATACAAATTCATCGCTTGTTTATTTAATTCGCCTTTTAATTCTTCTGCCTCAAGGACGACCGTGTCAAAGTGGCAGATGAAAACTGCATAACGATTTCGTACATGACGTACGATGCGTGCCATTTCCAGGTAATTGTGTGCTGTGTGTTTCGTTATCAGTCATCGACGTGCGTGTATTTTTAAGTCGATAATAAAACTTGAAAAATTGAAAAACTGCTTCTACTGTATATAGCATATGAGCGGGACAAAAAATATCGCCTCGAAATTAGTTATTCCAGAACTTCTACCAGGAATAAAACCACCTGCATTTGTTTTTTTATTGACCAGGTGAAATGCGCAATAAAACGGCCTTTCTGCACTGAACTATTTCCGTATTTGCGCATGTTTTACCAATGCAAAGTGAAGGAAAAGTAAGAAAAAAATGTCCTCTGAAATCAACTTCTATATATATTCTTAATTTTCTTTGGATTCTTTGCAGCCTTGAAGGAAACTTCAATCGTTCGTGTTTCATAAGTTTTTTTTACCCTATTTTCAGTGTTCAAAACTTTTTTCAAGCAAGCAAAGGCAAAATCGCAACTTGTGGCTAAGCCTACGTTTGAAAATTATCACTTACAACGTTTTGCTTCTCCGGTGCCTGGCCACGTTTGTGGACCATGTAATTTGCTGCTTCAGCTTTTTGGGAGGACGTTTTTATGCAGATGCTCATGTCGATGTAGGACATCTGGACAAAAGCATAAAAAGATATTTTTAGCGTGGTGAATGAACCCATGCGTGATTACATGGACATGTCTGATTTACCACGTCGTGTTGGTCGGAGAAGCCGATGCCAACGTAGCCCGTGGCAGATTTGATTTTGCCCCCAATGGTGAAGATCACATCTTGCTGGACCACTTGAGACACAACCACGTAATCGCAGAACCCATCTTCACCACACCCTTGACGAACATCCGAATAACGGTAACAACTTCGGTCCTTGCCACATTTTTCCAGGCTTGGTGCTAAAAAAAAAAAGAACACTGAAAATGGGCGCCATATTTTGGCAAGTTTACAGTTCTTAATGTTTGAGCCAGAGGTGTTTTGGATGGTTCGATAATCTGGTAACAGTACAGTCTGGTAGAGTTCAATCGCGTGAAATTGCTAAGCCGAAATTGACGCTAAAGGCAAAAAAAATTTAATCAGCAATTTGTTTTCGAAATAAAATAGTTCAAACGCTTTTGTTCATGGCCAAGATTGACCCAATAGGATGCCCAACATGCTAAACGTTTCTCCCACATCTTGCTTCAAGTACTTATTATAATTGTAGTAATTGTAATAACCAGGGTCTGAGTTATTTTTTATTATTTTAAAATGTCCGGTTTATTTATAAAAATAAATAATACATTTTGAAAATAAAACCCTGAAAAAAAAAAAATCGGAGGTTTCATTGCAGCGAAAACCAATTTCAGTGGTGCATAATTACTTTTTAAATTCTATTTAATTTTTTATGAATAAATAAGATAATTTTAAAATTATGTAAAATAACGCAGACCGTACAAGGGGAAAATAAATAAAACAATATCCGCGAGTTCAGTTCCCAGTTATCTATGATGAACAGCTGAAGTATTGAGTTTACCACTATTTTTTATGTAATTATAATACCTCACAGGGAATGTACAAGTGTTGTTTTCAACAATAATTTATCCTTTTCATTTGATAGAATAAATCTATTATTATTATTATTATAACAAGTATTTGAAGCAAAAATGTAAAGAGTTATTTTTTTTGCATAGTGAGCATCCTTTTGACTCGACCTTAAGCTAAAAAATTAATAATCAGTTAAATAAAGCTCATTTTAATGTTTCTTCGTTGCTCTGATTTTTCGGAATTGATTGCTTTAATCATCCTTCTTCGTCGAATAAATTTCAGGAAGATTTACACTCTACGATTGGCAAAGTATCAATTTAACGTACTGGGATGTTTTCCTGTACATATAATTCTATGGGAAAAAACATTCACACGCTGAAATCGCATTCAAAATCAAAAAATATAAAACAAATCATGTTCTGGCCTCCTCGATCTCTCCGATTGTGGGCCCAGAAAATCCAGAAATCAATGGTTTACTTACGAAATTCATTGAATAGAAGCGATTGTGATTTAACGGAAGTCCAGTAGCGCTGACCAGTTATCATGGTTGCCCTACAGAAGAAACGCAAAAGTTTTCATATTACTTTCGATTTAGCTCTACAGTGGAGTTCTCGGCTGGATTACTGACACAAATTCAATGCTTCCGGCGTCGTCTGAAGGCGCTTTCCATTTCAGTTGAAGATCTTTCTTGGCAGTTGCATTTTTACTAAACGCCGAATTGGCCACGCTGTAGGTGTTTCCAATAGTGCAATCGAGAGTGCCCACCCCAGAAGGAAGATCGAAAAAACTGCCAATTATGGAAGGACCCAAACCCACACCATCCTGGAATCGACGAGCTTGGAGCAAGAAGCCATGGAATTCGCCGCCTTCGATCCTCACTGTTTAAAAATGAAACAAAACAGACAAGACGAATGTAATGCACATTATTATGAATATAAATATATTTGGACTACAAAAAAATATTAAATTGAAAATAGCAAGAAGATAGCTCATACGCTCTATTTATTCTTCCACTTAATTACGCTAATCAATTAATAATAATTACACTTATTGAAGACAGACAGAAGAAACAAATACTACATGTAATTAGTCCAAGTGCTTTTACCGATATGACTTAAATTCAGGTTTGGGGGCTATACCAATTTAGTGGACTTAATTGTTACCCTAAATGAAAGTGGGAAATTTTGAAGACGGGTTGTAATAAGAGGTGGATAAAATAAATGATATTAGCAAATATAGCATACTAATATAACTATTATACAAAAAACTCTAATGCAATGTATTTGTAGCTGAAAGTAATTTAGAGAAAGTTGGAATTTAGCACGTTACTTTTGTGCATAAGTTTTCAAATTCAAAAGTGGCGCCATTTGCGGGCATAGCCTAAGCCGGAAAGCCTTATTTAAAAGCGCTATTGCATTGAACGATCATTAACAGATGGCGCGTAATGTCCGTTTGGTTTCATCGTTCGAAATGCTGTCTGGAGTCCCATCGCGTTGTTTTGTTTTCTTTATAAACTCGGTGAAAGTTCCGCTAATGACATTCCTGACTACAAAACGCGCAATAACATTCGTCGACAGTTGAAGGTGTGTTTTAGTGTCAGTGATTACGCGTGTGTGAAAGAAAACTGGACCGGGTCCGCGACGCCTGCTGATCGCAAGATGCTTCGGAATTCAGGTAGCCTGCGCTAGGCCAAGGCCTCTTGTTTTTAGATTAAAGTACATGCATTTTTTTCAGCTCGAGAAATAAACCTGCGAGTTTCCAGTCACCTTGAACCAATTAACGAATTGTCACACACGAACCGCGCTGCGTTGGGAAAAAAAACATTATCTTCGTAAACAAGGCAAAGGTTGCTATGCGATGTCATACTGCATTGAAGGAAAGTTCAATTACATCGCATCACGTGACACTGAGAACGAGAAAATCTTACTAGGTTGCCTCGATGACAGATGCGCACATTGCATTTATACGCGATTTTGTTTGCCCCAATTAAATTATGCCACCATCCTGTGGAGTGTTCCGCGAAATCATGCATTGTTAATAACATAGTTAATAACAACCGTAATTGATAATAATAATCGTAGTTTTCTACTGTGCAATGCTCTTATTGTTAATGCATTGCGTAAAGCAGGTGGCATTAATCAACACATGTCACCATCACAACTATGCAATCCTATTTGAAACAGGTGGGTGGACGCTATGCTCATCAGCACCTCGAATCTATTTTCAGTGTGGCCTAATTTACAGAAGGGTACATATGTGTATTTTCACACGTGCGCATTATCGTTAATTACATAATAATACGGATTCTCAAACGCGAACAGCTGCATTTATTTTGTGTAAGCGTTCAAGAGCCTTACCTGTCATCGGCCTGTTTCGTCTGTATTTACTGGCACTCACGACTATTTTGTACGGAGATTTGTCAAAAGCAGGCGATAAGTCCTCGCTGTTGCTAATGCCATCCTTATCGTTATGGTCAGATTTGGTTTTGTTTGATTCGTCTCCTGGCGATGTTCCCTTGACAGAATCGAAGGTTGGTAGCATGTTATCACAGCCCGATTTGTCGAATTTATAACCCCAGATGGAAACGATGCACCAGATCAAAACGATCAGCTGAATTGGTCGCAACATGTTTGGCCGTTGAGAAATGTCCGATTGCATTTCATCCACAAAATGGAGTAGCAAAGGTATTGCGTTTGAATTTAGGCTTACACCTTCGCGGCCTTTATCCAGTTAACAATGCCGGATTTTGCAATCAAATCCTGTTCACCTTCCTTTCCTTTCTCAATTGTTTCCTTCACGATGAACCACCAATGGCATTTCAACTGCACAAGCTGGTGTACATGCTGACAAATCCGTAATTAA
This sequence comes from Rossiulus vilnensis, assembly GCA_034700785.1. NCBI lineage: Eukaryota > Metazoa > Arthropoda > Diplopoda > Julida > Julidae > Rossiulus > Rossiulus vilnensis. Next base: position 13,185 of record JAQIXS010001417.1, on the reverse strand, counting down.
TGCACTCAAAATTGTGACTGACATAAACCTGCACTGGGTTCCGAATGGTTTATTATAAGATCGAATCTAAAATTCTGTTATTTTTTTCCCCAATATTGCGTCCTAGAAACCGGTTTCCGTGAATTAAATGGGGGCATTCATGGAGGTTGCTCCCCTCTTCTCTTCTCTCCATCGCCTTGAAAATGGTTTCTGTCGTTGGTTTCCTCGGTAAGGCGCTCAATGTAATGGACTGACGGTAGTTGTTGCTGATACAGAATCTAGAAACTGGTAGGGAATTTCCACCTCTTACCGACTACCTTCATTCTCAAAGGGAGGAAGGAAAGCTTATAAAAATGAGTCACTCACTCTGAATCATTTGTCCTTCCACAAAATACATTTCTCAATACCTTGCTTTTTTGCCCTTCTTTTTTTTTATAGTGGCGAACAGAAACTGGTACGTTGACCATTACTAAGACCATACGAATAACGTCGGTATGGAAGAAGTAAAATATGTTTTATAGCGTTGAGATTATTTAAGGTAAAATAATGCCCTCACAGCTAATATTATCAAACATTTCTTGGGTCAAACTCCTTTTTCCTTATTTTTGAAACGAAAAATTGTTTTTTACATATTACGAATAACCTACTTTTTATCGAATGACATTTTTATTTTTCTTCATTTCTTTCCTCTTGCGTTTGGCATTTGGAAAAGCATTTGGAAAACCTGTGTGAAAAAGTCAGGGAAAGACCTACTTATGCAGGGAGTTCAAGTAGACGTTTGATCGGACAAACAGACTTGTTTGTTTAAATACTGTCTAGGATTTAATGAAATGATAAATATTACTATTACAGAAGAATCATAAATTAAAAGAAAAAAATGAATTATTGAAGTCTAATTCTAACAGTCACTTTAACTCAAGATCTGTAATTAAATTCCCCAAGTATCCCGATTTCCCAATTTAGATAATTTAAAAAAAAAAATTTTTCGACTCTGATTTCCTCATGGCTTTGCTTGAAAAACGACATTTTAATTAAGGGGAGGGGCTCAACAATGTACACAAAAAACTGGTGGCTTCATACTTGCTTAACTTCTTGGTATTTATTCAGACGATTAATAACATTTCTTACTCAGAAAACATGGGTTATTTCCTAAATATAATGCATAATAACGCACTGCATTTTTGAATATTAAAGTTTTTAAAGGTCGCATTGTCCAAAACAGAAGGAAACCTTTTTTGCAGCTAAATGAAATCTCCGGTATAAAAATGGTATAAATCCAGCTACACATATAGGAATACTCGTCTTAGCTATTGCTTATTTAAAAATTGGCTCATGGATTGCTACTAACTACCTGTCACCTGATAAACATGTGGTTTCAAGCAACTGCAGACAAATAGAAAATTGGCCTGCGGAAAAGATAGTGCAAAAATACCAAACCAACCTTGCTGCTATATCTTTATCTGCCAACAGAAATAAAAAATGCTCTGTATCAGCCATCACGTGATTGTTTATTCGTTTACAAATTTTCACATACATAAATAAACGTAAGCGCTCTGCGCATTCAGCCCAAAGAGAAGCCGAGATGCACTAAAAGAAAACTATGACATGTACTTTGTGAAATGCAATATTGTCTAAGTGAGTAGGTAGCTGTATAAAGGTGCATTTTCATTGGTGGACGCATGAATACAAACATTGCTATAAATTATTCGGAACTACTTAAAAACGAGCATTTGCCAGAATGCTTTCAAGTATTTATGGATTCTTGTTCGTCGTAAAAGGGAATGTTATCTCAGTTTTATTCAAATACAGTTGGAGGCATATTGATTATCGAACTGCACCACACCCTTAAGAACGGAAGGAGTGCAAGTTGCCGATCTGTTCGTTCACATCCATCTTATGAATCATTAAGAAAAAAAAAATCGGCAATTAAGTCATTTTTTCCGTTTAACGATGTGGGTCGAAACTCATGGCCGACAAGCCGGGCAAACCGCTGCTAATCTGGTAGTCGTAATGTCATTTGCACTCCTCCCAACTTCGGAATTCACTATAGGAGGGCAGGTGATGAAAGTCTCCAGCCAACCAATAATGTATCTCTGTAAGCTTGAAATAAACAAGCAAGTTTCAGAATCACGATTAAATGCTAATTCACTGCTGACCACGCTTGACTTGGAAACATAATTGGTAAGTGTCATAGTGGACAAATGGCAGTTTTGATGACAGACAGGAAGAAATGGGAAGACAGATGCAGTCCATAAAACTATGATATCTAAATTTACATTATTGCTAAAATCACTTATACGGTCACCGGATGATATCAAAAATAAATCATAGCAGCCGGCTTACAAAATGTATACATATACAAATAGTCTTCAGCAGACTGATTGATCAGCACAAGTTGTATAAAAAGGCAATGGTTCATTGCACAGTCGTAACAATAATTTAATCAATTCACAGCCCATACAATTGCAATATGGCATAGTGACTCGTATGATTAATTATACATTGTATAATTCATTGTAAGTATAAATAGCTAAATCTTCGACGCCCTCAGCGCACCCCTTTGAAGAAAGTACCGGGATAAGCCTCCATTTTCGGTTGGCCAGAATGTATTTTATTTGGGAATGTAGAACTCTTGTTGCTTCAGTCGATAATCTCCTTACTTCATTTGTGTGATTGGTGATGAGATGTGCAAACATCATGCGAATCATATGAGCGACTGATTGCAACCATTCTTCCGTCAATTTCTCGATACTTCTTGTAAGACAATCGATGGATTTGTCTGGATACATCAAACACAGGGTTCCCACAGAACCTGTAAATCTTGGAATTGTAAGGGATTTCTAACTGACCGGGAAACCTAGGAAAGTCAAGGAAAACGTAAGTCACGCTCTCGTTCCATTAATTATTTCAAAGCAATTTTGTACAGGAATTTAGGTCAACATGTTGGATTGACAATTACGATTTTAAAATATTTTCCATATAGCAATCTATTAAGGCAAAAGTCATTGTTTGTGATTGATTTATTTTTCGAAATTTTTCGCCTATGGCGTTCTTTTAATTGATGATATTTATAAGAATATTTGTGATCTTTGCTTTCAGAATTTGGTGACTTAAGAATTCCATTGATTAATTATTGAAGCAGATGTAAATCTGTTTTACTTTTCAGATCCCCCTCCCACCCACCGACGTTCTAGAGACCTTAAACACGATATAGATCATTTAATTCACTGATTAAAAACATTATTGATATTCAAAGGCAGGTTCTTTTCACTTTGTATTGATCTATGGGGAAGCCTTTTAGTTCAGGGGGGAAATAAAATGTTTACCCTGGGAAAGTCAGGGAATTTTATTGGACTAAAGTTGTGGGAACCCTGCAAACACTGTCGGACGAAGAATTAATTTAAAGCCACCTTTCACTTCTGGAGACGATGGCCATTGACCGCTCATGGAACGCATGGAATAAACCCCGCTATGGGTGATAACGGTAGAGCCTTCCATAAGGGTACTTCTTCCTGCTGTAGTAAATCCTGGTGGGAAGGGCTGCGTTGATGGACAGATACTGGCGCTGCTTGTCCTGCAGCTCCTTAGTGAACGGCAGTTCCGCCTTGGCCATGTTCTCGCAAGTGCCATTGTCAATGTTCTGGCGCAGCCGAAAGCCCAGCACTTGCTTGTTGTACACCTTGAACTTGCCGTTGAGCTCTGAGCCGGACTTCTCGTCGGCTATGCAGTAGTCGTACCAATCGCTGCTCTTCTGTCGCAGTTCGTTGACTTCCTTCTCCATCCTCTCAACACCAAAAGCGTTCACTTTCTCCTGGAAGCGTTCGTGAAAGTAATCGTACAGTAATTGATCGGCCTTGTTCCAGTCTCGGAGGCGCTGTTCCACCTCGGGCTTCAGGGTCACCTTGTTCGACTGCATCCGGGCATTGTGCTTGAACGCCACAACGTCGTCCGTGTCCCAGCACAGCAGGTTCTTGAGCAGGACCAGCGACTGGTCCATCATCTCGGCGATCATGACCAGGTCGAACTGGCGGTCGAAGATGCGAGCGGCCCTGGCCACGGCGTCCTGGTTGTCGAACTCGTGCTTCATGATGCCCAGGTCATAGGCCATCTGATTGCGCCCGATCTTCTGCACCAGGCGCTCGTTGTGGTGCTCCAAGGATGACCTGTTGGCCATGGCGTACTCGACGATGTCCATGCCAAAGGTGGAGTTGAGCGAGTAGTAAGAGTAAAGAGACTCGAACAGGTTGACTGGGTCCCGCAGGATGGTGACGAAGACGGCGTCCTCCGGCATCAGGGCCCGCATCTGCTCGTAGTTGTACCTGGAGTGGTGGGTGAGGATGTTGTAGCGGTAGCCCTTCTTGAGCCTGGGCACCATCTGCCGGTGGAAGTGGATGGGGTGGCCAAGGTAGTTGCCCTGAAGGGGCAGCACCAGCAGCAGGCCGTTCTTGTCCGCGTAGCGCATGAAGATGTTCTGCAGCGTGGAGCTGGCGCACTTGTGCGTCTTGATGAAACACACGTTCTTCTTGGGCACGCACGACTCGACCACCTCGGCCACGAAACTGGAGGATCCATTCGCGGGCCTGTGAAATCGAGAAGGGAGAATGAGGTTAATCAGAAGTTGCATCGTTCAAATTCACCTAGGGAAATCCATGCTAATGGACTTCCCTAATGGAAAGAGCAGTATAATCAGTACAAATGTCCCCAGAACCACTATAATACTGATATCAGTAGTCTCAAAAACATGCATAGGCCTATTTAGTGATATCGGTAGAGAATCACATATTGATCTTTTCATCATATTTATAACGTGAATGCCATCTGACGTTGGAATACTCTTCAGCTTGGCAGTTATGATGGTGACCATCGTGTTTGTTGGTGGTAATCGCTGAATAACTTGGGTTCGAATTAAATTGAAAATTCAGCCGGACCTCAAGAGGGAGATTGCTGACATTTCCAACGCACATCCTGCTTTAGCTCGTATAATTATTGTATGCATTCAGATGAAAAGCCCTTTTTTGGGGTAGGGGGTGGGGGTGGAGACACAACGTTATGATTTGTCCCTCTTCAACCTATTGTTCAAATAAAAATTCAGTTCACTATAATCAGTGTCATACGCTGGCTTTAAAGTCGATCCTTGGCAAGTTGTCAAGTCCACAGCCAAGGCTCGAGCCAGAGCAACCAGTTAATCTAGTGGTCAACCTTTTAATTGCATACAGTATTGATAAGTATAATTAACTTGCTCATTAAGGGTACTCCTGACTGGTCGACTTGGGTATTGACTTATACTTTAATTAAAGAGCCAGACGAATTAAAATGTTTAGAATTGAATTTAGCTACTAATAGGAAAGACGTTCCTATCAATGAAACACATTTTTGTTGTAGGTTTGAAATTTAAAGGAGTATTTCATGGGAAAAAAATCAGAACAGTCGTAATGCTGGAAGGCTCATACAATGATTCAATTAAGGTCGACGAATTCTTATCGCCACAAGTTAATAATTGCAATTCATAATTTGAACATGCGTGCATGACGACAACAGGCTTTTTTTCGAACTTACTATTCAGATTTTTTTACAATGGTAGTAAACTGTGAATATGTTCACCAGAAATGCGCATGGTAGTTGCATGGCAAGTGGCAACCTCTCTCAGATCGTACAAAAGAAATGCGAATTCGAACCGAGTGCACCTGTTTCTATTAAAAAATGCTCGCACGAAAGAAAATTCTCACAAAAGTCTTTGAACAGTGACAGATTATGAAATTATACCCGCTTGCCTGCCTTTGCATGAGAAGAAAAACAGGAACATGACAAGGAAATAAATGTCCCCTGAATCTGGGGCGTGTGCGAAATTTCATTTAAAGATTTGTTGGGCGTAAAATATGAAAGCGCCAGGGATTAAAAAAAATGCAGACTCAGGCATAAGATTTTATTTCTACAATCTGATTTTAATTTCAAAGCTTGGGGAGGAAGCGAACTTCGTTGACAACACCTCTGAATAGCATGAGTTCTCTGCTGATCGATGCCTGAGGTGCATGGTTAAATTACTTGAAATGGCTTTCAAATGTTGCCAAAATCTTTTTCATATAGGCTATACAGTATGCAAATACAGAAAGCCAAGGAATATTTGTCATATGATAATCCAGTGTACTTGTATTTGCATTCATGCTGCATAACTTATAGGTTCGAAGGATAAAAGTGTTTCACTTGTCGAAAAGAAGCGTAAATATTCAGATCGTGTCAGCTTAGTATATATATTTCACAATGATGGTGAAGGTTGTTTCAAGCAAGCTGAGTAATTTAAGGATGTTGATTACCTATTTGAAGTTCTGATGAAGCCACTTTGGCATGTTTAGTCATACTGAAACCTAGTTGCCAATATTCTATATGCATTGCAATTCATCGAATTCAATTCATCACTTTTGTGCTAATTACCTAGTTTTCATTAGTCATGAACGGGATATTTATAATCAGCATGGCATGCACACACCGAATAGTGACCGAAAGGTTCATTGAAAATTGTGTTGTTACCGAAAGACAGTGAAGAAAGCTATGCGCTGGGGTCAGCCGATTATTCAGCGTTTTGGATAAAAATCGTATCCACTTCTCATACATTCAGTGGCCCTGAAAAAGTTTATTTTCGCCAGCAAGCAACGACTTATATTGTACACAGCCCCTCTTTTACCTTTTTCTCCCATGCAATACTTAAAAGTCCACTGATGTCGTTTGTGTTATCAAGAAACAGCATTTCTTGTTTTCTTGTGCGGAAGTGAGGAAGGATATTTACTCGTAAATATGATCTTATTTATTCACAACAAATATGCGAGGTTAGTAGCATAACCAGCAGACCTGCATTATTTACGATTTCGTGCACGGTAGATGTACTTATAATGCAAATTAAGATTTTGTCGAAGCCAATAAAAAATTGGATAGGGAGTGCAGCAATACTAATTAACAAGGCAAAATGATAGACTACTGGCTTAATTGTCGTAAGCATAAACCTATTTGGAAAAAACGTTTTTAACAAAATATTAATGCCTGTTGACTTCCGTTTTCGCAGAAATGCAGGCACATGTACATTTATATACTTTGAAGATCTTGTAAATGTAGTTGTAGATGTTTACAGAACCATTCATGGCTAAGTGCACTCATATTGATAACAGTGATTGTTTGAAGTGCACTTTGGTATAATGTGTTTGTCCTATAGTAAAATAATGATTCGAAATCGTATTGTTTTCAACTGAGACAGTAAATACATGTCCCTTACATTTGGGGAATGTGGGAAGGACTGTTGAAAATTATAAATATATTAAATTGACTTTCTGGTATTGCTCAGTTACACATTGTTTCATTAACTTCAGATGTAACGCCTAATCGAACTATGACTAAAACCCACCCTAATACATAGTCACACAAATGTTGTCCACACTCTTCATCAGTCCATAATTAATGGGAATAATATACCCTATTTAATATTTTGCTGACATTTGCCCTTAGAAATGGACATATAGAGACTGACATTTGAACAATGCAAATTTGTACTAAAGTGGCATTGGAAATCCACAGTCATTAACACCTCAATGCTCTACATATGCATTTAGCTGTTCTTATTGTGATATTTTTGTTTAATATGGTATATAAACTTCATATATTGTTTAAATCGCGAATCATTAATGAACTTGTGGATTCACTTGAGGAAATATGAACAAAGGAAACAATCCTGCATATAATGACTGAAATGAAGTTCATTGCATTCTCTTTGTTGTCACACGGCACTTGCTTGCGTATTATATAAAAAAGCAAGACTATTGCAATAGATCTTCAGGTTCAAGGGAGAACATAGTAACAAAAGAAGTAATTGTTTATCCTTACAGTATTCCGGTGAATTGGTAAGAAATGAATAGGATGCCCAGTGCCATGCAGATGAGCACAAGGAAGTTTTTCCGCAGTCCTGTGCACTGAACCATGATGAGTTCGTGTGGCTACATTCCCATTCCTGTAAAAAATTAAAAAAAAAAAAAATTTTAAGTGTGACTAAGAATACAATCATATCATGACTCCTGTATCATGGCGTGCAACATTTAACTGCCGTGATTGATCGTTAAAAAGTATTCAAAATTGCGGCGAACTTGTTTACTAAACAAAGTTGTTATTGTCGTTATATAATTTTTTTATCGATTTCGGGCAGTCATGAAGTATACTGGAGGTGTCTGGCAGGTGCATTGAACATTTAATAATAATAATATCTTTATTTCGGAAGGGAAAGGAATATGAATGGGCGAAAGACCACGCACAACACACCCAGTCAATATTCATATACAATAGTGTGAATAGAATTCAAATCAAATTCATTCAAAAGCCTACAGGACACTTAAAACTGGTCGCCCCAACAACACATTTTCGTAAGGAGTTCCAGACTCTCCAAGTCTACCAATAAAATAGTTAAACCTGCAGTCGATTCTTGCCATATCCCACTGCACTGTCCTACTTCGATTTTTAGGGCATAAATTCATGTAACTTCGAATATCCAAGAATGAATTGTCTACATGCAGAGTATGGGATATCATACATTGATTTCCACAGTATTGCAAATTTTGCAAACACAATTTGTCCATCAATATCTGTCGCTGTATTACATCTGTCGTGGACCAACTACAAAATTACATCTATATTAATCTATATATAATTATGTTAATCATCTACAAGTACTTTAAATTATACAATCTTATAAGCATACAGTACCTACTTTATTTATCTTTTCTATTTTGGACTAGTAGGCCTACTGATTTTACTGTCAAAAGACGTTATCAAAAAGCTTATAAGAGTGAAGAATACTTAAGAATAAGGCTTTTTGCAGGGGTTCAATTAGTTAATATTTTATTAAGAAAAAACCTACCGTTGAAAGAAAAATAAAATAAGGCGAAATTCAAGAAAAACCTCTAGTCTGCACTCTTAAAGTAGATGGTTAAAATTGATTTTTATCTACGCTTGCTACAGATATGCAAAAATGACTTGGGCAAATTAAAATACAATGCCATTATGCACCTGTCGTACAGAAACTACTCTACATGTAATTTTGTGGTTGATCCACGATTAACAGATGATTGTATTAACTTTGGTAAAAAAATAAACATCAACAGAGATTGGTGGAGAAAATAGGTTTGCGAAACTTCCCAGCAGGAAGCAGATTTTCCATCCCATACGAAAAGATTGCAATCGTTTCGGTGTGATTTGAAATAAATGCAGTCAATGATGTTGCAATTTTTCACGGTTCACAATTTTGTATGAATCTCATTTTGCAATCCAAATGTAATCTTTCAGATCACAGATCAGTATTTTCGGCTGCCTTGAAACACAAGCCTAATTTTTTAATTTCAAAGATTTGGGTCTGTGAAAATGTTAAACTGTAAATTAACTTTTGAAATAAACTTCGATTAGATGGCAATCATACATGAATGCCGGAGTGGATTGTTTTGTCGGGTAGATGACATTCCGGATGTCTAATAGATATCAGTTTGATGACGGTTGAATGGTAATCACGGTTCCATAATACGGCAAAGTGATCATGCATGATTGTAATTTAATCATACTTTTTTCTCTCTGATGGGTTGACGTCATGAGGAAATGCATGTTATGCTGTATACCGTACTAAATTTATAACAGATAATTCACTGCATGTAATGAATTCTTTCTAATTTATTGAATGGTTAATGGTTCTTTAACCGAATTAGACTAATGTGCGGGTATTTCTAATTATTAGCCACCATTAACGAACAAATGTAGGTCGGTCATTGTAGATTGGATTTCACGGTAGACTTCCTTAGTTATTACTGATTCAATAAGGAAATGATTAACTAATAGATATCTAGACTATTAAGTTCTAAGTTATAGAGCATATATGCATTCAATTAACCGAATAACCCTATACGTTTTTTATTCTCAAACTTATCTCCAGGCATAAAACGTTACATAAAATCAAGTATGCCTTTGTTTACATGTACAGTTTATACTAATTTCGTTTCTTGAACCAATGAAACGCAGTTTTTTGCTGCTTGCCAACAACACACTTCGAGTGAAGTAATTACGTCATGTATCATTCCCTCCGGTAAATTCTAATTACAAGGTTCGAATTTTGTGTGTGTGTTTGTGTTTAAAAAGCCAAGCATTGTAGAGCACCTGTTGGGGGGAAACGAGTAGGCACATAATTGTAACATTGTACATTAGTGACCTCAAAAAGGTGAGTGTGAACGGTGGCGTCTAAGGTTTTATTTCCTGCATTATTCTTGATTAGGCGCACAAAATATGCGAGTCGTTTTCTGTAGTGGAGGTCTCGCATCATTTTCGAACATTCTTATTCTTGAACAGGTTTTTAGAGGTCGGGGACAAAGAAGCTTTGTATCACAATTCGGTGGTAATAGTTTGACATGTGCAATGTTTATTATTTACACTTTTATTTGTTGGTAGATACTGAAGGCAGAATACTCTTAGTTTACGACAATAATACATGTATAGCATGAATGAACCTCTAAAGTATTTCTGGAATGTTTTGGGTTACTTACAAAGGTAAAGTTATCTTTCTTATACGAAGCAAACTTCCTTATTTTGTTCATTTTGTCCATTGATTGATGGATATAGGTGTAAATGAGATTATGGTACAAGTCTAGACAGTTTCCTGGTTTATTTCTTATACTTATGTACAGAACTACTATATATATCTCTTTCTCTCTCTCTGTATCGTGACCAATGTCATATATATATATAGTATAATCATGATATCATGTAAATCAAACTTCCTGTTTTCAAAGCAATTAATGTCCAGCAATCTAATCAATTCAAAATAGCCATTTGCAAAGTTTCCTGATGGATATAATTAAAACAATGAATTACTATGGAAATTAAGTTTCATGTAATAATGACATTGAAACTGAAACTGTTTCAAGGGCGTTACAATGGGTAACACAGAAATTGCTTTTTCAATTAAAACTGACATTGGTCACGATACAGAGAGAGAAAGAGAGAAGGGTTTAATAACCATAATCTAAAATTCATTATAATGTTTAGGCAAAATCATGGTAAATAGAGATATGAGGTAAAGTCAACCATCCTGGGCCAGACCCATTCTGAATTGCTTGCACTTCATTTACTAATTGAAGAAGCACATGATGTGCATCTGCAGTAGTCCTATATCTTGGACATTATGCAAGATTGTAAATTGTGAGACCTGTTATTATAGAAGCGTAAATTCCATAAATATGTCACATATGATGATGTACGACATGTACAGTATATTGACATGTAGCTAAACCCATGTCTGTTTTTATTGTTATTGGGATATTGCTTTTCTTTTCAATGCGAAGATCATTTATCAATGTCACGACTTCGTTAGGAGTCCTTGCGTGCTTATATTCTCGCAAAATAGATTTCCTTCACGCAATAGTTGTCGATATTTTCACAATTTATTAGAAAAATACATCTTGATTCATGGCAGTATACTGTTATGTCAAAATATGTTAACAGTACATGTACATATGGCGCATAATGTTTATTCTGATCATATATATTGCATAATATATCAATACAAGTTATGGTACCACGTTTTGATTATATTTCCGTTACATCCTTGTCTTTATGGCATAACTAGCATTAAGATTTTACTACGGCAGATTGTCAAAATAAAGCTGCGCAAAATGGTTTTAATATTCCGTACTATAATCTGGAAAGAAGTCTTTAATAATTTGGCATCTACAAAGATAGGGCTCATACATGTATTATACGGATGCATTGTTATTGCATCACATACAATGCAATAACTCGTGTTGCTCGTGATTAGTTTTTTATGAGTTCTTACCCTGAATTGCTCTTAAGCAAGGATACCTCTGCAAACAATTTAGTGTTCTTAAGAATGGATTAATAAGTACTGCAGTGCACTGTGCCATAAACATCTGAGATAATCACAGGCGTATTTAAAGAAAATCGATTTATTATCGGTAAAATGATTGCAGCCAAATAGGCTGTCTTCGTGAGTTGATCAGTATACATGTACATATATATATGCTAGTTAAAATTCAGATACAGTACATGTATAATTCAAGCTTTTGACAGATGGTGTATCGGTGTTAACCAGTAGCCTGTATCTCAGCGTATATCATTATTTATGAGAAAGGCACCAATGTTGGAACAGTTTCTGGTATTTAGCTGGCCAGTTGCGTGCGTTTCGTTTGACATTATGTCGTCATTCATTTTGATGCATGCAGAAAATGATGAACGTGAAATGACTTATTGAATTACACTGATAATGAATAATTTAAAAATGCGCAATGTACAGTATTTCACATACCTGTTTTAGAAAATGAAGCGTATGTTTGAGTTTCTAGCTTTACAATTAAAAAGTACAACAACTAGAAAAAAAAATGTAATAAATATGCGTTTGAAACCTTAGTTTCACAGGAATTCACCTTTTACAACGGGTCACAAATGTCCCTTGCTACTTGAAATGAAGAGGATAGAAAATTTTCGCGCTTATATCGGACCTAAGCATATTCTGAAATAGGTTTCTCAATATTAACGAAGGCAAAGTGACTGTCACATAAAATCGGTGTCGAATCATGCAGTTTAATTTGCAATAACGACACCTTGTTTTACAGGGGGCCGAAATGGTTCCAGGAAGTTTGAGGAAAAAAAGCTAAAGCTAGTTTATGGTATTAAGGCCTTTCGCCTTCAAGCCAAAGTATTTAAAGATAATGTGTGCAAGGGTGGGTTAATAGAATTAGTGAAGTCAGGTCCCAACACCAAAGCCAAGTCTCAGATGCACCTTAACTTTAAGAGGACCTAACTAGTGATTTAAGCATAAAGTGTTAAGGTAACTGTTTGGTAAACAACTGCAAAATAGCTTCAGTACACAGGGAACCAGTGGATTTAATTTGCATTGAACATTACCTAACAAGAAAATATTGTGACTAATCAGCATAACAAGATAGTACTTGTACGTTCCACCATATCATTTTAGAAACGTAGACCTTTAATTAACAGGTGTGCGTGCATCAGCCAATTTTTTTTAACTTTCCAAGTTTCTCTGCTGTGCTTCCTATTTCAGTTCGTATTGAAAATTGACGATTCCTAACCTGTTTGTAAATACATGAATATACCTCCCCCCTCCCCCCCCCCCAAAAAAAAAAAAAACACCGATGTCCAGCTTATGCGTGTCTTGACCTT
>JAQIXS010001416.1:0-30308 GCA_034700785.1 Rossiulus vilnensis | reverse complement strand
TAAAGTGGGCTTGACCCCCCTACCATATGGCATTTAGTTGCTGACTGTAGGGTACTGAGTTGAATTGAATTGAATGGCATAATTAAATGAACTAATTAATTAAGGAAATATCCATTATTTTAAAAAAATTGGTTAATTTGTAGATATCACATTTTAAAATTTCATTTGTTTTTTAAAGCTACATGCTAATAATAATTAAATTGGGTCTAATGTGATACTTCTTTTTTCCTATACTTGAGATAATTCAACATAAATGAGGATTGAAGCTAAAATGCCAAACTGAACAAAACGTTTACCATATGACATTAAAAAAAATACTATTTTAAAAAACAACCTGCAAACTGGGCTCAAGATCATCAGAATCCATATTATTTGATTCACCCAGGTCCAAATTACTAAGATCATTAGCTGGCACTTGTGCTGACATGGAATCTGATACAGAAAAAAAATGAACATTAATTCATATGATCAATATATACCCATGATGAATAACCCATGATCAATAATAATCAGTATTTGAAACAGACTGAATAGACAGAAATAAACGAAATAAAATTCTTTTTGATAATTTCTCTAGATGTCCAGCCTCAAATCTGATCGAACTAAGTTTGTAAAGGATAGATACTTGTGGAATGAAATCGTGCACTTTATGGCAATATTTAGCTTCAAATATTCACAAAACCCCAACATTTTGGCAGGCATAATGGCTTATAGTCTCATAACCATCAGTAATACAATATAATAAAAATTCTGATCTTTGTTGCTTTGGTCTTAGTTATTTACAGATTCATCAAAAGAGAGCTTAATAAATCAAAGAACAATTCCCAGAATAATAATACAAATAACTTAGAACAGTAATAAAGCAATCCATCAATGCTGGTACACTTGCCATCGTTTGACGCCTCCATTGTGCTATCATCCATTTGGGAGAGGAATCCTTCTGGGGTGTGAGGCAGGCTATACGTGTTACCCATCCCAAGTCCACTGTCAGCACTTTCTTGTCGAGAATGAAAATCGCTTGAGCCACCGCTGTTGCCACTCAAAAATGGATCCAATCCAGTGCTTGTTGGTGAAGTTGGTGGTAAACTTTCAACCAGGTTTTGTCTCATAAGTAATTCCTGTAATCGAAGAAAACAATATGAAAATACGACTTAACTCTGAGCCATTCACAAGGCCAATACCCATGGCCCATAATGACCTGCATTTTTTTAAACTTCACATCATTTTAATCAAAGAATTGCGCCTTCCTTCAAATGATTTGCTTAGCCTTACCAGCAGCTCTTATTAATTTTTAAAATACAGTATCGTTATTTCAAGGGCTCATAACCTCTACATTTGCCATTTAAAACGTTTTATAGGAACTTCAATTATAATAAAAACAATAGATGTTCCAAAATGTTTATCACTGAAATACATTGTAGTTTTAAAAACGTCACCTCATTTGCAAAAACAAAAGCTATATGGTAATAGGAGGACAATGCAGAAGTAAAAAGCTTTGGTAAATTGTTTGTTATTCATAAGAGGAGTTATTTTCGATTTTTAACTTTGCAGGTACAATTTTCGCATGGTGACTCTTTAAACCTTTATTCAGTTATTCGTTTTTCGTATTTTAATCTAAGATTTTCATGGCTTTATTCTTGAATTCTAAGCTTGCTCTATCTACAGCACACATACACTTATATCAGTGTGTGAAACATGCCTAAAGGCGTTTACCACGTTCAATGAGAGAGAAATACAGGGCCAAACACAGCGCAACACTGCAAATTTTAACTGAACGGAATCGAAATCTTTTGAAATTGCGTAAATTACAGACCCCTACAGCAAATTACAATTAAGTAAAACAAACTGGTCCGAAGTGCAAAAGAAAACTTAAATTACAGTGCAGCCAAGCAAATAAGTCCACAAAATTCCGAATTTCATCCTTTATGAAAAGGACGTGACATATTCAGATTTCTGTCCGTGTAGCAGACGCGACCAACAGAACATTTAGCGAGTGAACTTTGTAACACGCTCTGCAGTCTAGGTTATCAACACCTCATTTAAATACAGACAATAATTGCATTTTCATAACCTATTGTATGCAAATGGAGGAAAAAAGTCTCGGGCCAAAACAGACCTCTTGGTCACCAGAATGTTTTCCCTTTCGTTTGACCGGCCCAAATGCACACGTCTGAAATGAAACTGGAGGTTGGTTGTAAAGGAAGTGGTTTGGACAGAATGTATTTCCCCCTTTCGAACCCTTGATTCGCCAAGGCAAGTGGGAGCTAGCTAGCCTGAAATTCCACTACGTTACCGCTACCGCACGGCGTCATTACAGTACCTGCATTATAATCTCTTGCTGTCTCAAGCGTAAGCGCTCACGCTCCATTTGAAGGCGTTGGAGCCTTACCCGTTGTTGGCGTTGCATGTTAAATTGGTTATCGTTGGCCGTAGTTGCCGTTGTAGCAACTGTCGTCGGCTGTACCATTGGTCCATTATTGACGGAAGGTGCTGGAGGGCAGGGCGGAGCCCCACCGGCGTTTTGGTGTAACTGCTGCAGGACATTTGGGCGCTGAAGGTGCATTGCTGAAACGGAACAAAAATGCTACAGTTTCTTCTGAAAGGGAACTCACATGGAAAGTAAACACGCAAACGTAAAGAAAGAATCGTGCGAGGTTGGCGCAAGCTAAAGATTACAGACATCCCTGTACGACCAAGTCGCAAGAAGAAGTATGGCAGAAGACTGAAAGGTTTGAAGCACTCTCAAGATTGGTTGTTAAACCCAGGTTTAACCGACACATCAACTGACGAGGAAAGAATGTCATTTCCAGGCACCTTAGGATGTCCAGGTTTCGTGCTAAACTTTACGAAATCGTTCCCCTGGCTTTCCCTCACCAGCCCATGTACATTTCCCTGACATTTTGAAAATAAATTCTGGAGAAATTACACCAAACAATCGGTTTTTACAGCTCTAGATAATTCTGGGCAATTGCATTTATCAGTGAAATTAAGGAAACGATAAATGTAGGCCTTTTTATAAATAATTCCTTAGTGTTTAGAGCACATTCCCTTCCAGATTTTTGAGCAAAAAATCGGAATTTTCCTTGACACTGCCTGACCATTTTTTTCTATTCCCTGACTTTTACAACCCCTGATACCAGCATCATGCGAAGCAAAATGAGCAGAAATGACAACAGAGAATATCAGCAGGCCATCATGCAAAAATAAAAATGAAGAGCAGCACGAGCAAAGGGAATACTGCTTCAAAATTAGTGTGTGGACATTAGTTTTTAATCTCAAACTTTAAAAAAAGAATTAGTTGTCATTAGTTGCCAACAAACTGACCAGTAGGCAGAATCAGTAACACAATTTTGACGAACACAAATTTATGTGTGAAATTAAGAAACTTACGTATTCTAGGGTCAAACCAGCTGGTGGTCCTGGTTTGGTGGTTAATAAAGTAAACCTCACCCTCGGGGGTGGTTGCCTGCTCCCAGCCTTCAGGCAACGGTCCCAAATTCTGCGCGGCCAGAGCATTGATGGGAGTAGTTGCCGTTTGGTTGGGTGCCGCGGTGGATCCGGTTCCACCAGATACGGGTGGTGGCGGAGGGGGTGCCAAGTGGTTGAGGCTGACGGCATTAGTGGCGTTCAGGGGGAGCTTCTTCCGAGGATCCTCCCACGTCGTCGTCTGCGTGACGTGACTGAAAAAGATAAAAAAATACTCTCATTAACAATCCAAATTTATTTTGAGCAGCACCAAAATTTCCTAACAAGCAAAAAATGTGCCAGTCCAACGTTGGACTGAAAAGACTATGTTTACCATAAACATTTATCTGTGATATTATTTAAATAGCCGCAGCAAGGAATCCGGTAGTATTCTAATCAAACATCGAAGCAAACCAGTTGAGCCTATAATTGATCGGCTGAGAGCTTCCCAGCTTCCGACACACCTGATCAAACAAAATTTATCACTATTTGTTGTCATTCGAACGAGTGAAGAAAAATGTACACAATATTATGCACGCGCTGAATCAACACCATGCAATAATACAATGATAAGCAAGGCGCACTGCGAAGACAAGCATAATAGTTTTTCTCTCTGTTTAATTCAGACTGTAAATCTGGGAAGTGCAAACATCCACTTAGTAAACACCGCTGGGCTATAGAATGGTGTCTTTGAAAAACTGGCGAAGATCAACCTCATTGAGAATACGCCTCCAGTTCTCATTATTTTTTTTATTTTTTTTCCGGAAACCAAGACCCCTATAAATAATTCCATTCCGCTTAGTGAAGGCAGATTGTGGGGCGGGGAAGTTACGTTTTTGCTTCAGGGTTTTTCCCGTGCAGAATTGGTTGTCCACTAGGGTCTGCGTTATTTTTTTAGAATTTGAAAATACCCCGTTTTTGTAAAAGAAAATGCATAAATTTTAAAAAATTGTCCCCTAGTGGACGACCAATTCTACACGGGGAAAAAGTAATTTAGCAATAATAATAAATAATTGAAGTAAAAATGTATTTTTTTTGCATGGTAGGCATCGTTTTGGCTCAGCTTTATTAGCATATTAAATCTCTATAATTACGATGACAACGAAGCTATTTAAAACGTGGAATGGAATCTTTTTGAACCAAATTGGAAAAATATGGGAGAGCATTGAAAAATCTTTAGTATTGAACAACTCGATTAACTTCAAATGGAACGAATTGAAATTAAGAAAAAAAAATGACGGAAAATAATAAATATCACACTGATGACATGTAGCCTTTACAAAAATACAGAACTGCTTCAAGTTCGTTTTATACCATTGCTTTCAACAGGCAGGCCTATGTATGATGAAATATTGTTCTACGGTAATGAACAGTTGGACACTAGGTCAATCCCGCAGGTGGCCAATAAAGACTGGTCTTATTATCTCAGGAAATTTCAGCCAAAGCGGTGAAGATTATCATGCAGCGATATGGTAAACAACAAGAAGAGAAATCCAAATCAGAAGCGAAACGGAAATATTTTCATCGTAAGGATTCGAAGACGCCTGTATTTTGGCGTTTGTTTCAAAGTTATGTCTGCTTTCTTATACTGTCACAACTCAGCTTTTATTGGTTCTTATCAATCTTTCGGTGGGGAATCAGACGCCGGAATGCACTTCCAGGGCAGAGGACTGACAAGCCAGAGCCACAAGCCATTAAGAGGCGAAATTTAACAATTGACCCGGGCGCGGGACGAACGCCTTTTAAATTTGGGCCGACGGAAATCGCCCCTTGGCACATGACATCAGGCAACGAAAGCTGAATTGAATTACAGTGAAACCTGGCTATGGTGACCATCTAAAAGACGTCAAGGTAGGCAGGCGGTCAATACATCGATAAAAAAGTAACATTAGCAGTAGGCCTATACGTTTTCAAGGGACCCTAAAACCGGTCAATGTAGCAAGGTGGTCAATTTAACAGGTTTCATTGTATTTGCCAAATTCTTTCGTTTTCTGTGTTATTTGAATATGGTTACTAAGTAATTCTCCGGATATGGGGCACGTGCAAATATTCTTTGATAATGTTCTCAATTCTGCGTTCTGATAGATGTTGAGAAATGTAGCCTATATGCACTACCAAATATAACCGTTTCGACCCTTTTCCAACGGCCAAGGACAACTTTCGTTTATTGACCGATCCATTATTATCAATGGGCCGGTGCTCAGTCTATTCTATTCGTGTGGACTGCGGAGAGCCGTTTGAAAATGTTCTCCAGTGCCTCCGGGCCATCGCCAGAGACGGGACAGCAAAATAAAAAAAAGACAAAACAAAAGGGACGCGGAGGAGAACGCGGTTATCAGACGAAGGCAAGTTTTAGCTGCAGGCCTCGATGGGGCTGCTTTTCGAGACCGGGAGTTTTCTTGGGTGGCGAAGCTGGAATTCTGGCGGGGGGAAAACGCGATTGGGGGGAGGGTAGGCCGATTCGGAGAAGAAAATGAGCGAAACGCTCGCTGCCTCCGAGACCTCACAACACGCAAGGGTATCTTTACACTTACAGGATGGAAGAAGTAGCCGCCATTTGTAGGTGCTGAATGCTGATGCACAATGGCCTACTCCTACTCCTCACTCACATTTAACACTAATTAGTAAAGAGAGCACGTGCAACGAGCGGTCCATTCCGAGGAGGTAACATCAATATTGCGTACACCTGAATGGACTTCAGAGACTTCAAGGACCTGCAAAGATTTCACTTCAAGCGGGACTTGAATGAAAGTTCAGGCTGACTTTCTATTCTGTAACTCATTGAAATTTGAAAGTCAGCCTGAAATCGCATTAAAATTCTTGAAAGTCCCACTGAAGTCAGTGAAATCTGTGAAGTCAGACTCAAGTCCGAAGGTCGATTGGTGTGTGTGTGTGATATAGGCCTAATTGTCACAAAACTAAAAATATTGCGGTATTTCTTTCATAAACTTGTAAAGAGGCTGCACTCGGACACTCCTCTGACTTGTAAAACCATCAGTATGACTTCAGCGAACACGTACCCCTGACTTCCCAAGATGTTACCCATTCGGTCCATTTAACTGGTCATCACGATGAGCGACCCTAATCTGCCAATTTTCAAAACGAAGCGCTCAAATAATGGCCGCAATGGCCAGATTAGCTCGCCCACCAAATATTTATTGGCAATTGGCGTTATCAGGCGCCTATTCCCTATCGCGTAACCGTCCCACAAAGTTCAGATTAGCAACCCCATCAGCCGATCCCCGAGGTTCATTTGAACACAAAAGGTACACAATGTGAACATTCAAGATTTGTTTGACCGACAACGATAAAGTGAATTGTCATAGTCCACCCTCTGACGTTGACAAGGTTAGATAATCTCTGGTGATAACAGCTTTTGACAATAGTTTCATTTGGGTGCATTTGCATGGCGAGAGTATATAACAATAACAATAAAAAATGGGGTGCTGCTTGTCGTCGTGGCCAAGGCCTGCCTTGCCAAGAAATTCGACGAAGCCAAAAGTGAAGGTATATTTACGCGGCGAAGGCCCAGCATCTGACGCTGAAAGGCCGTGGGAATCTGACATTTCCCCCATTTTATGTGCAAACAATTTAATTTGTGCGCTGGCCAACACCAACTGGTTTCGGCTCGAGTAATGGCAACCTGTTTGAACCTAATTGGGATCGTAAACTTAAAACCCGAACCGCAAAGATCGAAAGGCAGACCCACATAACGCATGCGTCTCTCCCCCCCCCCTTCTTTTCTTAATTTTGTGGGCTGCATTACAATATCATTTTTAACTAGATTTGCAGGCTTTGAACAGGTTTTCGTCGATACGTGATATATGAGGCAATATGCCAACATATCCGCGTGTACGCGAAATTAGCTACGGTGAAAAGAAGGGGTTTTGCCTAGTGTACTAATCAGTTCACACACACAACAATTTTTTTTTTGAAAAAGCGTGAGTGAATTAAGCGAAAGAATATATTGAAATTTAATTTACGTTACTTGACCAATTATCCGGCTGAGGAACTTCAATGAAAAAAATTCATCATAAACACGACAGCTTATTTTCGGCTTTTATTCAAACCAAGAAGCCTGTTGTGCAAAACCCAAAATGGCTAAGAAGTTAATTTCAATGCGATCTAAGAGTGAAAAGTTGACTGGACCAGTTTGAAGAAACTGCATATTCTTGAGTAAGACAAATCCTTAAACCTTCCGTTGAACTTCACTTACGTTACCAGATCTCCAGAACAAGTTATTCAAAAGCGAACCGTTTGGTGACCGCATTTTACATTCAACATAATAAGTACCATAAAATAAAAATTCATTCGAAAATGTCCACTCTTCCGATTTGAGTCTTGCACCCGGTCTGCGCTATCTTTAATAATTTGAAATTAGCCCGTTCATTTATAAAATAGATTAAATTAACAACAAAAAACACGTTAGGCAAACCCCGCAAGTTTTCTTTTCAATTTAATAAAAAAAAGGGACATAGTTCTTATAACATTATGAAACTCTTATGGTGGGCATCCTTGCACACCAAACGTGAGGATCAATTCCTTAATTTTGTCACAGCTCTACGCTGGTGGACAATTCCTGGACCTGCAGAAATCTTTAGCCAAGCTTTGTCAAGGAGTTAACGTACAATTCTAAGCTTCTCGTGTGCATTTTCGCAAATTCGTGATATTTTTACCAGTTTATTATTCGCTTTTTTTATCCTTATTGGAGGTAGGAAAAAAAAGATTTGGATGAACCAACAAACAGGGCCAAACGCAGGCAGCCAGCCTACTACAGTTCAGTGACACCGACATCAATACCCCATCCAGGGTTGTCACTGGCACACGAAGCACCCCCTCCCCCTGCTCAAAGGCTTTACCCATCGCAAATGCAGGCCTAATTGGCGAGCGAAAGGTATGACTAGAGTCCGAAACTAATTGAGAGAAGGAGAAAAAGTCCAGTAAAAGTTGAGAGTGAAATTAGTTTCCGTGCATGTATAATCAAAACCAGAGGAGAGAAAAAAAACTGAAGGCAGGGCGGAACAATACGGTCACGTGAAACCTGTTGGAGGGGTATTAACACAGTTTCATTTTCAATAAGTGAGCTTTATAACGAAGTAATTAATCGCGTATGCTCCAGAAAATAGAAAAGGTAGGAGGGAGAGAAAGCCAGGCCGAAATGCAACGAGAAAATAATCGACGAATGAAAATTCTACTAGTTACTTAACGATGTATTTTTAGAAATGAACTAACCAGCCAGGTAACGTTTGGTAGAACACGCATTGTGCCGACTTTCAAAAGCCACCACAACAACAGCAACAACAACAAAAAAGTGAATAAATATCGTTTACGACGGTCGTTTTTCAAGGACTCGCACATATAATTAATATCGCAGATGTGATAACCGTTAAAACACACCAATACTGAAGGCCACACTCAGAACCCGTTGATGCAATGACTACAGCATGTTGCTTGCCAACTGCGCCCCTGAGAAACACAGCACTACCCAAGGTTCCCACTGCCTCAAAAACTCCTGACTTTCCCAGGTTAACGTCTTTATTTCTTTCCTGACCTGTAGTTTCCCCAACGACCAATATTGAAAAGTACCTGCCTTTGAACATAAATGGTTTTTTTTTATCAGTTGACGACAAACAGAAGGAATCTGTCAGCCAAATTGGGGATTAGGGGAAATTACCTTCCACGTACAGTACAATTGACGAAAAATAGAAATACATGTGAGCTCCGCCATATTGTGGTTCTCTTTCATGGCACAAAGGTTTGTCAAATGGCCATTTCACCTATAAACCATGGAACAAGCTAAAATCGGTATAGAAATCATGATTCAAATTAAATTAAATACAAAACTTGATCGAAGCATTTTGCCCCAAAAAATCCCGTCGCTTATTTTATTTTATTTTTTATAAATAAAAGATATATTTACAAATTCATCCTAAAATTCACTATCAGGAAGCTTGTGTGAACTTCTTAGACATCACTGACTCGCATTGTCAACAAACAAACAACCAAATCAAACAAAGTAACGTTGATTTTGTTTTGGTTTCGTGCGCAATAGGCTATATCAATTATTAGGCTATTTTTAAAGGCCATTCCATACATCATGTTCTACTAAGGAAGGAGAGATTTGGGTAGCGAAGGGGGTGATTGTTACACCCATTTTCGCCACGAAGTGACTCGAGGAGGGAGTAAGTTGGGTTGCGCTCTATCGCACCTACTACAAAATAACATTATTTATTCGGCATAAGTGTTTTTAACGATTTTTTGGTACTTACACTACGATCATGACTCGAACCTTCAATTCTGCATTACTTCACATAGTTTAAAAATCGCAAGTTTCAGTTTCATTTTTGAAAAGCAGCATGAATGTGCAATGAATTTCGTGAATGTACAGTATGTATGATGGGAATATGGGGAAAAATGTGAATGTTTTTTCAAACAACGTGAAAGAAATAAGTGTTGTGTGAAAAAACAGTGTTTGTATATTGCCACATTTTTCGATCAAAGTTAACTCATCTTATTTCGAAGCTTGCAGTGATGGTCATGTTTTCCACTAGACTAGAGAAACTTAACCACTTTATGGCATGGTGCATCACAGTTGCCTTAAGCAGAACAGTTTCACTTACATCTACCACCGGTAAATGTTCTAAAACCACAAACGAATTCAGGTCAATTAGTAACCAGTATCATTGTTCGAGTCGAGAATCGCACTTAAAAAAAGTTAACGGTGCTTAAAAAGATGTTTGGATTCGGCATCCCCAAGAACAGGCCTACAAACACATTTGGTCTCGCCATAAATCGCTACACCACTTAAGGATCCTGTTATGCGGTTTTAGCATAATGAAATGAAAAATTAACTCCGATGGAAATGCTTCGGCAAGCGAAACCTATAAATAGGGGCCTCTTTTATGTCTACTGACGCCGGATTATCTCCACGCAACGATATTTTTAAAATAATTAGCAACGATGGGCAGAGCAAAATAGTCGACTACGTCCCAAAATAAAATACGAAGAGCAAAGGCGCTGCTTTTTGCAGGCTTTGAGGAGCAGTCACGTGTAGTTCTTCGCCAAAATTCAATGAGATAAATTTACGCTGAAGTAATGTAAACATTGCGATCTTTAACGCTTCGAAAAGCCCGATACTGTTGATATAGTACATGATCGCACGCGTAAATTTAGTTTTTGTGAAACAATTTTACATTTTTTTTTTAGTATTCCTCACTTCTCGTGTGCATTCTCGTGTAGGAGGTAAACCTCCTATCCTATCTTACCTTTTAGCTATAAACGGTTATCAATTTCATGTGTGTTTTTTTCTTCAAATTTATGCCATAAGGGTTGAATCCCCTTCGTGCATTGTTGTTATTGTATTTTTTGTATTTGTTAATCAACTTGAGAGGGTAAAAAAAATTGGGTGGGTCAAAATGGCTCAAAAGTTGATATGTCGACAATGTGAGTGGGTGCTTTTCAAGAATAGACGTAGCTTCCCGATTTGGTGAATTCTGAGACATAAAGGAACCAATTTTCCAATCCAGGAGTTTATGGACAGGCGGGGGTAATTAAGACAAGACTCAAAAGGATGCCCAGTTACCAACTGTTTTCGTATAAAATTGGTCATCTACTAAGGTCTGAGTTATTTTTTTATAAATTAAAAAAAAACTTTATGCAACCTCCGAAAACGGGGGTTATAGCATAACGGTTCTTTTCGAACATACGTGTATTTACTTTAAAAAAAAATAAACGAACATTTTCAAATTAAAAAACAACTCAGACCCTAGTGAGCGACCGATTCTACACCGGAAAATACTAAGTTTAGCAGTTATAATATGTGTAATTTTCTCATGGTGGGCATACTTCCGGGTCGGGCTTAAAATAACATTGTAACTTTATTTCAATTTGTTGATAAGAATAGTAGTGGGTCAGTACTCTGCGGGCACGCCTTACAGAACCGTGTTAATATTTTTGGTTTAGACATTCAATACTTGGCATAGAATTGATACAGGCTCCCCAGTATTAATGTTTGTGAAATGCGCGCGCGTGCTTATCTGCACGTGAGCAGGAGGACATTTCGATTCTATGAACGTCAACAAGATGGCACAGGAACAACAGCAGCGCCCTTGCTGGAAGCCCACCGATTCACGGAATTAATTAAGGCTTCTCGAATGAGTCCTTCCCGAGCGAACCTTTCCCATTTTATCCAGCAGCCCTTCATAACAAACCTTGACTTCACATTCAGCAAATAATGAATGAACGCAAAAATAGCCAAGGCTCTTGCTAAATATAAATCACCCTGCATTCGCTGGCTGCTTGCTGTGAATTGGGAACGAAGCGCCCATTTTGAAAACAAAGCTGAAAAAGCTGTTAACGTTTAGGCCTAATTAGCGAACAGCAACTGGTGGCAGAAGCTGGACATGACAGGACCGGACAGTGGAGCACAATGCCGTGCTGGAGATAGGCAGCAGCGCAAGCAAGAGGGCCTAAACGTGAGCTAAAACGTGATGCGTCCCGCCGTGGGATGTTTACGAGCTCGAAAATAGACTTATTTGTCAATTAAAGTTATTTTCAAGAATAGCAGCCGCCTACACAAGCACGCGTAGCACTCGAAATAAGCGAATGAAATATTGTTGAAAGAGAGAAAGAAAAATACCGATAATAAATACGAGGAAGTGGTTCACGTAGGCCCGGGATATCGTTTGTTTCCACTCGGTCTCATTCGCGGAAAGCCTATCTCTGCCAGATATGGCTTATCCGTCATCGGAACGAAATCTTGTTAATGACGCCGGTGTCCACCCGGATTTAATACCGCAGGTGCCATTATGTAAGCCATACTCACAATGGTTGAGGGAGGGGAGGGGGGAGGGAGTAAATGAGATGAAAATTAAATAAAACTGCCGGCGCCGCCCTGCCAAATTACTAAAAGCGTAAGCTTTATCGGCATTTGCATAATCTGCCTACA
Source organism: Rossiulus vilnensis (assembly GCA_034700785.1). NCBI lineage: Eukaryota > Metazoa > Arthropoda > Diplopoda > Julida > Julidae > Rossiulus > Rossiulus vilnensis. The sequence continues at coordinate 17,896 of JAQIXS010001416.1, read as the reverse complement.
TGACGTTCCTAATGGCGCACAACCGACTGTTGTTTGGGAATGTGTAGACGACATCGAAACATTAAAACCGCTAGCGATTAGATTTATTGATTTAATGGCACGAGGAACTTCAGGCAATCGTGTGCCTCTTTTAGATCTAGCTGCCATCGTAGGATCTGTCATCACAAAACAAAACATGTCCCCAGCAACAGCAATTTATATACAGTAAATGTACAGATCACCTATTTTATGTTGGGCGATTCGGTTGGAAACATTTGGTCAGCCTTACTTAATAAATCATTAAGAGGTATTTATGCATTCATTTCCATGAAAACAAACCAGAAAATACTCCTAGGCAATGCTCTAAAATTTTCACCGTAACCAACGTGAAAATCCGCTGGAAGATGTAATAATAAATGGCGTCTGAGCTACGATTAAGTTGGGGGGGGAACTCTTCATTCCAGTGCAGCTCAATTTTTATCGATGGATAAGAAATAACGAACAAAGTGATGTATTACCCCAGGCACTGAAGATTCTCAATTAGACCTAAGCATCATTGGTGTTCTTAATTCATTCTTAAAAGCATGATTAACTGATATCGCAATCTCAAAGTGATTTCTCCCTATTCGATAAATTATAAATAACGGATGCATCGAATCCATAGAACTAATCGCCACTAGAAATTGTAACTAAATGGGCATTAACAATAACAATGCGCATACAGGCGGGCCACGATGAAAAGAAACACAACCAGGTGTGCTCACTAAAGCGCTTTAAATGTGAAAACCAGCTGAGCATACATTCGCACCTGACCGCCGCACCGTTCGTCGATTATGCAAAGGGTGGTTGCGTAATTCAATTTCAAAATTAATATAATTGAGCCGCTTCATTGTCCTCGAACAAACTTCCACCCCTGAATGAAGGGCGTGAAAGGCTTACGTCACGAGAGTGACAAACCCTGGACAAGAATTCGCCAATAAAGGGCGGTAAAAGGTTACGAGGATTGAGCACGGTGTCCACAACCAACGAAACCCATTCACGGATAGAAAATCCAGAAATCGATTACCTCGTTCGCGATGCAAATAGGCTACAGCCAGCATTACGTGTTGTAAACGTTTAAAAATTGATGAGCAATCCGTGCTAGAAATTGATCTTATTACAGGTGGTGTAATGCACCGTGTGTCGGCACCATTACCGGGAGGCGTGATTTTCAACAAACGATAATGGACTCGTTCTCAAAATGAACAAAAGTTGAATTTTTACCATTTTAAACTCGCATGACGATATTCCACGAAGAAAAAGACTACAATGTATTCTGGCCCATTTTACTGATGCGCGAGCACAATCAATAACTAAGCCCAAAAAACTATTTTAGTAGATAGCCACCTTTTTTGAGAAATATTGTTCGATTGGAAAATGTGTAAACCAGACAAGCAACATCTTCCGAGAACATTATGCTGTGGTGTCGGCGCTGCTTTTGGAAATGTGATGGGTAGGGGGTGAGAAGGTGGACTAGGGAACTATTTTCCTGTCTTAATTCGACAGAAGTGAATTCCTTTGGATCGATTCCCACAGGACAAAACATTGTTATGAAACGTATAGCCTATGTGCTATGGAGCACGCCCAGCAGTCTGTATGCCATTTTGACTCAAGTTGATCCAAAAATGGCATTTGGATTGTTTCCTTATGAGGTTGTTTGAAGAAATTTTGAGGTTCTTTATTTATAAACAGTGTTTAACCGATTCAAAATGACTGTTCATTTCAGCAGCATGAGCACCTGTCGCTTCGTGTTTGCACTATGGACTGAATCACACGGGGCAAGAGCGTTGTTATGGACTATGGAGGACGCCATCTTAGAGTTCTTAACTCTGGTTAATCCAAAAATGGCATTGGCCGCTTTCGTTGTTCACTTCACCGGACAAAAATGTAGGGCAGGAGACCGAGTGACAAAGGCGCTAAGGCCGAAGCCGCCAAATCTCCAGTTCTAACGAAAGTGAAGCCGTTTTCCTTGGGTTGGCAGCACTTGGCAAGGTTAATGCATTAAAAATGCGATTCAAATCAAAAATGCCATAAAAGAAAAAAAGGCAAGGAGGACGCGTGTATGGGCACAGCACACAAAACCTAACGGCGAAGGGGCCGTTCCCATGAACTGAAAAAATGAGATCTTCACCCTGTCACTTACAACCCCCCCCCCCCCCAACACGGGCGAGGTTCCGGTTTTCAGGGAAGAAGGTTGAAAATCCAGGGCAATCGCCAAAGGAAGAAGCAGCGTGCCAATCGCACCTGGCTTCAAGAGGCAATTTTCGGCTTTTATGTCCGAGAACACAGTCGCGCACCTGTTTATAAAAAAATCATATTTCATCAGGTGGTCACCAGTCATAATGAAAGGGCAAATGGGTGCGCGCCTGTGCCGAATAGCGCTCGCCAACACCCCGCATTCCACGTGCCTATGGTGAGACGACAATGGGTACCCCTGGTTGGGGTACGTGTTGGCTCCGACTGAGTCACCTGGGCTTTGTGACTTGTGAGGCTGCAAAGTCCATAAATAATGACGACCGTACGACACAGGTACCAAAGTCAGTCGGTGGCCAGGGCGCTTAGTTTAAGAAGATGGACCTGGTGCAACCAAGAAATAGGCTATTTAATAATGTACACGATCACTAATACTGTCAATATAACCTATACAAAATACAGACTGTAATTCAACTTCATTCCACCGTTATTTACCCTATACACGAACAATTTTCAACTGGTACTGACAACAATACTGATCGTGTAAGGTCAAAACTATTACATGTAATATAAATTAATGTCACGCTATCAGTGATTGTGACCGGCATGTACACGTATCAATATTTACAAGCTGTTCGGTAGTGTTCAACGTCACTTAACCAACATTGCCCCTTATACAATCAGCTATTGTGGGGATTGGCAATAATATTGATCGTTCAGGGTCGAAAATACATTGGTGCATGTTGTCAGTAGTCTTGCTTTCAAGGCATTCGTCAGTGTTCAATGTAATTCGATCAGAGTCGAACTTACCGAACCTTACATGACCAGTACTTCACTATTGCTGATCGTGTGTGATCAGCAACAGATTCATTTACGGGCATATCCACGAAAGAGCCTGTTTGCAATTAATCATGCCAGCGCCAACACACGTGCAATCTGTTGGGCATCTCCGTGACTTTGTCCCTGCTGGAAGAGGTAATCTATAAGCTGAATATCTAACATTGGTTAAGGCTCAGTTCCATTCCGGTTTTGGACAGCTTAACGAACGTTTACATTCAGTTTCGGGTAGAGGCGCAATTTTGGACGCGAAATTTCCCAGAAAAGTGGCGTCACAACTAAGAATGGGGTGGGAAGAAGTTTGTTTTCGCTAGTGCATCACTGCCTAAGAATACCGCTGCAGTAAAGGAGGCAAAAAGGAATGTTTTTCGCTCGAATTGGACAGATAATCCACATGGATAAGGACACGTAAAAAGACAAGGACGGTGGGCGACTCGGACTAAGTTACTAATTGAGTTCGCAAGACGTTGCACTTGAAATCAATCCGAAAGGAAAACTGCACCAGTTTTTAACATTCGCCTGGTAAGATTAGACGGTGGGCGGCGAGTGTTGAACCCCAACAGGAATCGAGAAAAGCCTGGCACCGCAAATTTCCAGTTACAGTGAGAATATTGCAGTTGGGGAAACTACCCGCATTTAATGCTGCTTGGAGTGCTTGCCTTTTCAATTTTAAACTGAACTTCCCTATCGGGTCACGGCAAAATTTACAGCTGGCTGCCTGCCCCACCTGGAACCGTAAGACGGTGCCAAAGCAGGTGTTCGGATGATATGATAATTTGAAATCAATTAAAAAGTACACGCACACACAACTTCCCATTACCGGGTGCACCTTCACCACCTTCCTAACGAGGTGATCAAAGTTCGGCCAGAGCAAACCCAGAAACTGGCCAAGCTGCAATTTTCCTCGTAATTGCTCATGCTTAAATCCCAGTTCAACAAGGTTCAAATTTGAGCGCAGCCATTAACAGACGACACGCTGTCAAATCAGAGAAAGTGCTTTTATCGACTTAAGTTTCGAAGATAATTCGGTTTGCACGCAAATCATCGTTAAATTTCGTGTTTTTAAATCGCGTTTTTATTTCCAGCCAAGAACCTGTATGCCCGGTTGATGAAACAGAAATCATCTTATAATGATGATAAAAAATTAGAATTCTCTTTTGATTTCCAAAGATTGTTACTGGAGCAATTAATGTCTATGAAAAAAATATAATCGCTACAACTTGCAGTTTAATATCAACTTCGCTTATTGCATTTGCCAGATTATTTCCTAGACAGACCTTATAATGAAACGCTAAAATGGTAAAGGCGTAATAAAGGTTAATTAATAAAAGACTACGTTTCAGAATATTCTTTAAATCGATATCGTTGAATTGAAATTTTAAAAAAACGATTCGCTTCTTACCCTTGGTAGGCCTATAGACCAACTTTCGTATTAAAAAAAAAATATTCGTAAAAGCACGACAATAAGTAAAACTCACTATAGGTTTAGATTGTTATGTAAGCATAAATCCCCATAGAAACGATCAAATAAAATAAATTTAATTCATAACACAGCGATAGAAATGGTAAAAATGTCAGTAAAATTTACAAAATTTGTATTTTTTGATAACCATGCGAATAAAACCTTCAATTGATTTCGTGCTAAGTAGGCCTGTTGTACTTGTTTGTTTCAATTGTTTCGTAGTTTCATTTTTACGTATTGAAACAAACAAGAAGTATAGTGGGCCTACTTAATGAGCGATCAACCGAAGGTTAAATTCAGATGGTTTAAAAAAATAATGAAACTGGAGAAATATTTGACGGGCATGTATAAATGAAGCTGGTGCAACAGCTATGAGTTAAACGAAGTACTGCATATAACATAGCTTGTAAATGTACTGATTTTGATTCAAAATTTAAAACATTTTCATTGGTTAAAACAACTCATCTGCCATTGCACTTGCAAGTAAACACTAGCTTCAACGACAGGCATTTCGTTCCAGAAAAATCTAAATGTATCAGGTAAATGTCACAGAAAGCGCAACTATAGTACGTTTCAAACCTGATAAGTTTTTGTTACGAAATAACCAGCGTACACGAAGATTGATAGGAGTACACCATCATAGTACCATGTACTGCACTTCGTCACGACCCATGGCGGCGCCAGTAGGAATACGTGTCCTTAGTGAGTACGCCTACGGGGACGCTGATGGCACCATCTTGGTCGCCACCAAAAATGACAAACAGGGATTGGCAAAAGATAGATCCGCGTCAAATGTCAGAGAGCGTACGACTGATTTCCACGCTCTCTTATCAAATTTATAACAAAACAATGGCAGCAAAGTTTCAATACAATGAGAAAATGACGCCCAAGGCAGGCAGGCCTATGGCCTCACGCAGAAAACAGGGCAAAGCGGTGCCACTGACAAGGTCGATTCGGAGAAGTTCAGCCATTATCATTATCGTCTAGAGAAAAAAACTTTGGACAAACTAATTCCCTGAGCATAATAGCCTCGTTAACAGTTTAGCCCTGGTTTAATGACAGCGACAACTGTCGCGCAGCAGAGCTTTTTCAGAGATGGACTTGAGCCCCTCACCCCCCCTTCTCGTTTTGCAAGAGCACATGGAGCCAAATGGATATCAGATGACAAACGCCAAACGCCATGACACAGGGAGATGGGGGCTAAGCGTGGGCTAATGCGTTACTAAATGTGTTTCCCTTTCGGTCATTCAAAAGCACAGGCCTTCTGGCATTAATCTTCGGAAATGCAACGTTTCCAAACCTTTGCAAATACATGCATAGTCCAGAGGTTGAAAAGGCCTATTCAGACATGCTGGTAGGTTATGTCATCGTGCGATGGCCGCACAAAACACTTTCGTGAGACATGTGTCAACACGTCCAACGATCGATCTCCAATGACAACAAGTCATGACGTTGTGGAGTCTGAATGTTGCGCGCCTTGCCTGAAGTGAAGATGGCATGTAACAAAGCAGGTTGCCATTGAGACAAGTGCCTATTTGTCCGTGTCCCTAACATTATAAAACAGCGAAACCCTGTTGGGAGTTGTTGGGCCGATGTTAAAAAGCGCGGTGTAGACGAGATTCACAGTGCTACAATGGTTTTTTAATTTTGTTATATACATTATCTAGGCCTATTTGGAATGTTTTAACACAGGGCCGTTAGATGGCAAGCATTGACCTTGAATTTTTTTCTTCACTTAAATGCTTATGAATCATCTTGATTAAAATGAATTTTAAAAATAGCCTACTGAAGACTACTAGTACTTCAAATCAAAATCCTTACGTAAATCAGGGAATTAAAATCGTGGGAGAAAATCTGAGCAATTTAGCCGTTTTGAGGGAAATTAGGTGATTTGAACTGGGTTCAGTTGGCCTGATAGCACTGCACTGATAACAGATGCGTCCAAGGATGTGTTTTTGCTGTGTATTGCCTTTAACGGTTGGTTCGACAATGAGATGAATTTAGAAAAGTGACATAAGACCACAGGCGTTACAGTGGTTGGTTAATATTTAGATTGCCCAGATAAAAGATTCATAAGTGTTGGGATTTAAACAAATGGAAACATATCTCGTTACAGAGCTAGGCCTATGGTAAATTGGTAATATTAACCAAGACAGCCTATATCCAAAGCAATTCATTCAGTCCGAGTCTTGTGTCAAATATCCATCATCACTTGTAAAGCTAGCGAAAGTGGACACCGCGACCAAAATCGACCATTTTCAAGTTTCGAAAAAAACGATTTTTTTCCCTCCCAGTAAAATTTGCTGCTGGCTTCACGGTGCATGAGAAACGAAAGCAACAGGTTGTTCTAGGCCTAAAGCAGACAAGCGCGCAGACCTACATGTAGGCCTATAAGCCGAGTTTTTATTGCGGATTTCAGGTTCTTGACCTCCAACGTTCATTTCTATATTCGGGGAAAATTGAATTGAGAAGGGAAAAAAATTGCCGCTGCAGTACGTTCGTATCCTTGAACAAGCAGCAACTGGAGAAACCAGAATGTGCTGACAGTCAATCGCTGTGGAGAAATTAAAATTGGTTTTGAAAGTTTAAATCGGAAGAATGTAACTGGCGTTTTGACTTATACCTACGTAACTTTGCCTAACCTAAATTTAATCGGCGTGATTAACAGCAATTCCGCGAAGCTCGCAGGTTGGATGAATAGCATCGTGACGCCACTTCATTCATGAAGTGTTACTTAAGATTCAGACATGCCGGAGCCCCTTCTTCCCTTCTGATTCGGCTGTTGTCAGCAATTAGTTTCTCTCCTACACCCACAGTCCTTGTCCTATATGAGCAAACATTAGCCCACTTTTAACGAATTATTAATTTTAAATGACTAATTCTGGACCAAATGCCCGCGCTATGCCGGTTTATGTTTCAAACATGAAACGAGCCAATCATCCGCGATCTTTACTTACAGATTCGCATCCCTGAGCAGCAACAGTGAGTGACACATGGGTGACTGGAAAAGATGCTCAGTCTGACAAATGACAACCAAGACTGGCGGTAGCCAACAAGTAAAATTAAACAAAGGATGTAATTAAGAATTTAGTGCAGCATGGTGCCAACACATGCTTTTATACCACCGTCGCCATCTTTGTATCATTTGGCAATTAAAAGATGTTTAGGGACTTACATTGTAACATCAGACTCTTTGACCCACAATAGCTTCTATAAGCCAATTATTTATCGTCCGAAATTGTAAGCTGAAACAGGGTTCATTCATTACGCAAATGGAAACTACACCTATACGTACATGTACGTATAAACCACGGTACACGCCATAGTCGATATGTGAAATAGGCTACTTCCTGGATTAAAATGATTCAAAGTTAGGCAATCCTTATATAACCACCAAATTCATCTTACGAATTTTATTTTACCTTTACATGTAAAATCACCTCTTTTTACATTTTTTTAAAATTTGTTTCAAAACGATTTTTATTACCAGCCAGAAGGGGCAGATAACTTTAGTGTTTTGATTACTCCTCTAGAACATTTTTTGGAAAATCCCTGACTTTCCAAGTTTCCCAGGTGCTGTCACTGCTGTGGGAACCCTGAGCCTAATATTTGCTCATCCTGATCTGCGCGAACTCCAAGCCCCTTCGCAACATCGGACGTCCTTTTCGGACGGCCCTAAAGGCAGGAAGACGCTTCACGTGCCAGACCCGGGTTTAAACCCGCACGAACCCCTGCCATTTTGGCTCCATTAAAACGGGCCTCGATGGCTCGTCACTGAGGTCATGTACATGGAACGAGCGGATTACGTGTTTTTGTGGTCCAGCTTTAATTTTAGTAACAGCCGACCCAAATCGCGAAATGCAATCGTCAATCAAACGATATACGCAAGGTACTGTTTCAAACCAGAAACTAAAATGCTCGTTTCCGATTACATGATTGATACAAAACGCGATTTATCATATTGCCGGAATTATGCCACAAAACGCGCACATTATAATAATAATAAAAAAAGAAAAACAAGCACGATATCATGCCGAAGCAAAACGAATCCCTTTATCTGGGCGAGCAGCTCGTTTATCAAACCTATAAAAGTGCACAAAATCGAATTCATTATGCCGATTGCTCTCATCGAAGGATTAAAATCTTAGGGTACGGATGCATGCAGATATTTGTTCTGCTGGAGCTGCCCTTGGAGATCTACGGAAGCCCATAGGAACAATACCTTGCGAAAATCTTAATGAGTGGAGCAGTGTTTCTATGGGCTTCCGTAGCTCGAAGGGTAGCTTTAGCAGAAAAATAATCTACAATGTATCCGTACCCGTACACCTGGATTATTTTCCTTTTTCGATTCCTTGAGAAACGCAAAATCCTGAAGACATGAAAAAAATCAAATTGCGGGTATTAATTTGAAATGTTTTCTGGTACCGTCCGTAGTTTGCGTCATTAGCGTGTTGATAGGCCCCCAAAACGCTAGGTGTTTTTTTTTTACTCCAACCCTAGCAAAAGTTAATGCCATTCGATAGGAATGATCAACATTTAAGGAAGCCAAGAAGTCGGGCTGAGCTTAATTTAGAAGTCAAAAAATATGGCAGCCAGCCTGGCCTGATTCTATAAGTAGGCCCACCACTATATTATTTTGAAACCCCACCAGTCAAAACTGAACCAAACAGGCGCACAAAACGTGTATTTAATGGCTCGCTTAAATGAAACATATCCAGATAACCTAACTGGCGCACTAGGGTTTGTTTCATGCTTTTCAGCTGAAATATCAAAACGTTTCGAGGGGAAGGAAAAAAAACGTGGCTCCAGTCGAAGCAGGCAGGCACCAAAGAAGCATCCTCCCGTGGCCCTGCGTCTATGTTTTGCAAAATGTCTGGGGGGAGAGCAGGTGAGGGAGGGGGGGGGAGGGGGAGATCAACAGCCCAAAGCGCAACCAAACAGCGCCTTCTGGTATCTCGTTGACACAAAAGACAGATCTTTTAACGCTAACCACACTCGAGCAGCACGTTTCTGTACTCAGCTCAACATTTAGCAGTCCCAAGTGGACCAGTATTTTAGAAAATGTAAATTAAAAAGGACATTTCCATAGTTGTGCTGCAATGGACGCTAACCAGAGCTGCGATCGAGAAGTATTTAAAACCAGCAAGGGTCACCTACACTCACCACAGCAAAAGATAGATACTTTGATACTGAAAGCTGTGATATTAACGATATGATGATTGCATATGAAGTCGTCATTAGTGCAGTCGAATTTTGCAAGCATGTGCAGAGCACATTTCTCTGACCGCAAAGGCTAACAATTGAGATTGTTTGGTAAAAAAGGACCTAATCAAAGAGCCCTTTGACCTAAGTGCCGTACCTAATCCCTGAGCTAATCTGCCATTCCCCTTCCGCTCCTTTTTTTCTGAGCAGATGTTAACACCCTCTTTCAAACGCTCCAACCAATCAGAATTACGGATTTGGTCAAGTGAATGGGAGAAACCCTAGCAGTCTTGAAAACCGCTAGATTCGCAAAACTTCGAGCTATCATCTGAGTACCCCTAATATATCAATTAGAGTTAGGCACCTTTTAAAAACCTTACCATCGTGGACCCATTGGGAGGAATGAATTAAGTAAATAAAGCTCCACTTGAGCTGAGGAAGATATAGGGCCTACAGTAGGGCCAGAGGGAGGAGGGCCCTCCCTTCCATTAACAAGGCTTTATTTATTAGCTTTTGATTTTAGATTTTAAAATCAATGACTTTAAAAATACTTCAAAGGGGATGTCAGATATCCTAACAATATTGACAGTTTCAGTACACTGTAGGAATAGGTTGATTGATACACCGTTGATTACCATTATGACTGCCATCTCCAATCAATGGTGAGCACCTCATCAAAAAACCTAAGGGATCAACTATGCTTGATCAGAAAACTACTTCGAACACCGGATTAAGCACACAAAAATCGCTTCACGTTTTCGACAAACTGAAACTTATTTATCTGATAAGTTTAACCATTCAGCCTATTAAACAGCCAAGCATTTATTTATTAGCTTTTGAGCATATCAACTCAAAAACCAGAAATTCCACTTGATGGCATGGACCATTGCTTCTGCTTGAATCGACGCCCCAGGCACGTGCATTTGTTCTGTTTGTTCACTTTTTGCGCAACCAGAGGGTTTTATGGCGCACTTCTAATGTTCTGTGAGGATGGATTTTAATTCCAGAATTGAAATTTACAACATGGTGTTCATGTTGTTTCGCATTTCAGCTCATTCTTGAGCTATTGTGAACAGTTTAATAAGATAATTAAAGTGTTAAATTATATTTACATATATTTCTGTCCTCCCTCAAAAATTCATCAGCTTCAAATGTAAACAGAGAGAAATCTCATCGAGGTGAGACTTTGCCTATTACGTTCTTAAAAGTCATAGTCCATAAAGAAGCTTATAGAAATTTAACTCAAATGATACTGGCCTATTACATCATGAGATAAGTATTAGCACAGTTTATCTTTTAAGAAACATCCAGTTTTCATGATTTGTTGTTTGATTATCATTATTCCTACAGCAAACATTATGTGCCAATATGACACAATAATGTGCTCCAAAGTACTGCACTGTATTTCAGTTTCAGAAACCAAAACTATCATTGTTTTCCCCATAATCAGTGTTCTTAAACGATACATGTATAGGCCTAGTCAAAACAGGTGATTTACTAAGTAGGCTTATCAGTAGTTCGACTTTTAAGGAAAATCCAGTTTGTTGGTTTTCGACATTTTTATTAAACATTGTTTCCCAATAATCGGTGCTCTTAAAAGATACAGGCATATACTTTAGTGACAGTCTGTTCAAAACTAGAATATACCGGCAATTCAAACGGACGAATAGAATGAAAGTGCTTGCTTGGCTTATCTTCCATCCGTTGGGCATCGCTGTGGCTTTCTGTATGCTAGAAGGCGTAATCTGTAACAACCCGTGCACACCAAACGCGCAGATCTCGTTTCGGAACGCAAACGAGTTGTGATTTTCAGATGTGCCCTGTGTTAGGACATGCGAAACTAGTTTGGAACACTGCTCAGAACGCTGCTTTTGCCGGAGTTCTAGAAACTGCTTATGGTACTATGAACTATGAATGGTACTAAGAAATGGTACTATGAAAAACATCAACCCGTGAATATTGGTTCTGGTTAATCAACGCCAATAGACACACCAATATCGTAGCTGTGAACAAGAAGCAACATTACAATTTAACTTGACTCACGAATGTTTTGTAAACATTTATTGTAACGATAAAGAAAACTGGGTATGACACCCGGTATAAATATGACATCTTCATGGGAGATGTCATATTTGTATCATTATTTCAATTAAATACTGTTTAGTCCAAGTTTGGCGATCACTGCCTTTCTAATAGTCGATCATCTAAATCATGTTTAATTTTTTTTATATTTTTTACAAAGATGTATTCCACACAAGGGCGTTTCAACTGGTTTAGCACCCCAACGATCAGGCGTCCCGCCAGTCGATGCAAATGTGTGAAATGTGAAAACTTTGAACCCTAGCGTGGCTTCAAATGGGAAGTAAAACGGGAGCTGGCGGAAGGGGAGTGTGAACAGAAGTCACAGCAGCGAAAAGCAAAGAACACAACAAGAGGATGGGGGGCTACGATGGCTGGACTTTGACCCGTCTCGTTTCCTGAAAACCTTAAATCTTAATTAGATTAGGTCGCAAATAGCGTTGCCTGGTTACTCCACTTACTTTAAAAAATAGCGTTGTCCCGTCGGCGTCTTGGCCATGTCCCAACCGGGCGGCAGAGGGGTGTCGTCCGTGATGTCGTAGCTCTGCTGTCTCAGGTGCTGATGCTGCAGGCTCTGACCGGAGGCGAACGTCTGCTGCAGGCTGGCCGGGGAAGAGTGGGCTCGCGGGTGGTGGGCCACCAGGCCGCTGGCAGGTACCTGCGGGGAACAGGACCTGGGGTTGACCGCGGGCCCGGCCCCGAACCCAGCCGTGGAGTCGGTGCTCGACTCGCGGCTGTGCGACGCCGAGGCCGAGGTCCGCGACCCCGTGTCGGGCGGGTTGAAGAAGGACTTTGGCAGATTTCGAAGGCGCATGGGCACCGCCAGGCTGACGTGAGTGTCCGAGGGGTTCATCACGGCCTTAAACAAAGCCTCCAGGTCCGAGTCCGAGTCGCCCCTGATGTGCACCACTTGGTTGGGCATTTGATCCATCATTTGGCTCTGGGGCGAACCAACCTGCTGCTGCTGGCCCTTCTGGGCGCCCGAATTCTGCTGAGACATTTTTCGACCGAAGTTTTTCAGCTAAAATTCCCGTGATGGTGCCTCCGCCTTCTCCTTCCTCTGGCCCGGGCAAAACACCTCAAAACACCACGACGCAAAACTGGCTAATCCCGAACGCCAAACTTGTTCAAAACTTACTTTTCCTAGTCATTCCGTTGAGCGGCCACAAACCCCGTCCCTTGAGCCGAGGACGGTCCCAATCGCGCCTCACTTCACGCTTCTTCACGCTCGAAAAAGACGAGCGACCAGCAGCCACATTAAAAAAAAGTTAAAAACACTTTCGCACTGGATCCTAGTCCCCGAATTACTGCGTTCCCCTTCGAAACCGCTGCGCGACTGCAGTGACGCTCCGCGCCATACTTCTAGAACTTTAGGACAAAGTAGTCCCCCACGTTTCCGGATTTGCGAGCTCGTTTGGCCAGAAATTCCAGAGGAATTAGCGCGATTTGGGACGGGGAGTTTTCGGACAAAACGATAAGGCGGCTTAGCGGCGGAATCTTCCGTGTGCGGGGCTAGAACAAGCGCGCTACCCTGAGGCGAAGTGGCGCGGATGAATGCGAAGAAAGTTAACTTTTTCACCCCCACCCCCTTCTACGACGACGAGGTGTACTTGTTGCGTTTAATGACATTGCCGTGGGGCTAGGGCGCAAGAGGAACGCGAGGCTGGTGGCGCCATCTGGCGGCTAGACTGGCGTGGGCCACGCTACACCAGCCATGCGAATTGCGATGGTGTCTGAAAACGCTCGCCCCTGGCGGATTGCGAGCGAAGCATTCTTTATTCCAATTAAGTTTTTTAGGCCCAAAAAGTAAAGGTTTTTTTTCGATTGAGGTTTCTTTCAGCGTAAAACAAACTGGATAACACGAAGCTGGTTGATTTGGATACGTGGCGTTTTAAGAGTTAAATAAACTTGGTGATTTTTCATTGCATGCAGTTAGTTCCCAAAGCTAATTTTCATTATTGTCTAGGCCTATTTGATTATTGAATTGAACGAAGCGATTGAACATGTTTTTGAACATTTTGTTTAAAACACAAGGCTTTTCATTGACAAAATAATGCAAATTTAGGTGATTATTAAGTGCCGTTACATGACGGAATCATTTCTCATTATTTTTAAATAGCGTTCGTTTTCCTTGTTTTCCATTTGATAAGGTAGTTAAATTTACCACTGAAAAACTATTACAGTAAACATGTTTCAAAAGATGAAGCCGTGTGACATATTTAAATGAAATTGAAAAATAATGCACATTTTGGTGATTTTTAAGTTCAGTTACAGGGCGAAATTATTTTTAACGGCGTTAATTTTCTCTAGTTTAAATGTCACGTGAGTGGTCAGGAATTTCTTCCAGGATATAGGCCTGGACTGATTTTTGACAAACCCCAAAATAACCAAAGTCCCAAAGGCAGGACATGGGTTTCATTGAAGGTTCATTTTAAAGGGATTAAACAATTTACAATGTCCTAAAATACATCGTGTGAGGTGGTCAACGTGAAAAGCATGACAGGCCTTTTTTATAATCATGGTATAGTACACCTCTGGGATTTCTGACAAGGGGAAAATGACAGATTATGTACGTCAGAGGTTGACCTAACTAAAAGCTAGGTTTTGTTCTTGATAAAAGCCCGATGGCGCTGCATTCCGTTCAATTATAGACACCCCTTTTTCGTTGTGTGAGACACTGGTGAATTTATTAACTTCGATTTATTTTTTTAGCAAAGCATTTTCCCCGATATTATTTGTACATCACAGCGCCGTATTAAAAAGAAAACCGCCTCCCTGATGAATGGTTTAAAAAATAAGCCCAACAAACTAGCCGAAGATGCGTAGCGATACATGAATGAACACAATCAGTAAAGATCGTTTTTAAACGGAAAAATTACAAATTATACACACTTTGGAATGAGATATGTAATGGGATTGGGTTACACAGAGCGTACGGAAAATGTGAAAGTGGATCAGGATAGTTAGTATACTTAATTACAACTACATTGCACACCTCGCAATTGCAGGTTCCTCTAGCTGTTCGCAAAATTGCGCAACCAGTCAAAGCTTAATTAGAACTGGTGAACTATTAAAAATGATAGTTGCTCTTTTCGCCCCTCCTGCCTCTGGGCGCACGTACAGTATATAAAGGGGGGGCATGCGGATATTTATACCGGGCCTTCGATTAGTAAAAAAGTTATAGACCTACATAGTTGTTGCAGGTGGATTCAGTAACAATGCAAAAATGCATTTTTTGTGGTCTATTTACGTCTGAAATACAAACTCGCAAGTACTGACGTGGAATTATTAGATAAAGATCATTATGGTTTAATGGTTAACGTTGTTGAAGAAATATAGGATATATACGATTATAGATTTGAAAATTGTTTGATTAATTTCGAAGTTTATCCAGACGGTCTCCGAGTGAAACATAGGTGGCACCATCAGCGTTTTCACTGCGACTATTATGCCAACAATGAAATAACAATGCTGGCAGATAGCATCTCATCATTTTCAATAAGAAGAAAAAAATCTACATCTGTATCTGAATTACGGAAAGATCCCATCATTAGGGTTATAAGTGGAGATTTAGTTCAATGCAATATTGATTCGTATTCAAAAATACTTAGACATATGCCTAGGTCAATGCCAACCCTGAAAGGGGTGATAAATCTGTATAGTATACAAACACCCGAAGTGTTTAGGGGTCTCCGATTTCGGAAGGGGTTAGAATTCTAACAAATCAGACGAAGATGGGAGGAGATGAAAGGGAGGGGTCAACAAATTTGGACGTCGAATGTTTTATTTGCCTTGAGAAAGAGTAAAGCCCCATTAATGCACTAATAGTTCTGAATCATGACGTCGTTTCAGGTCATTTTTTTGTAATTTGTTAACAGCGAAGGGAAATCATGTCATCAGATTTTGGGTTTTTTTCCTTGAAAATGAAGAACATTTTGTACAAATAAATTATGTAAAGTCATCTCGACAATTAGTGCTACATGAGAAGGATGGGTGAGTTTGTCCAATTGGGATGATAATGGACGATATGGGTTTAGGGGGTTAAGAAGTCGCCTAATAAAACATATGACAGCTTGGTAACTCATTACATAAAAGAAGAAATAATCAAACCAATCAGTATAAGTGGTGAAACGGAATGCGATGGATTATTAAAATTTCAGTTAAGATACATGTACATTATGATGTCCCAATTGCAGTAACACGTCCCTTTAATATAATTACAAACTAATCAAAATGGTATGAATGCCTTTAGCTAGATTGTTGACATCATCAATTCAGGGGGCAGAAACAAGCAAACAAAAAACACTTCAATTCAAATACTTCCCAGTAGGACAGCAATTAACCAGTGTTCTATCACTTATGTAACCTATTAGAAATATCACAAATGCATGATCATGCCATAATCATACAAATGTATTGTACAGTATTTCTGACTACTTTGACCATTCGAATATCTGAATATGGTGTTATGGTGGATGTCATAGCCAAAAATGCTGCTTGAAAAAACATGGAAGTGCAGTTGATGGATTGTTAGTTGGTTGGCAAGGCCACTTACTCATTCGCCTACCTTTGTTCCGTTATTTGTACTAACCTCAACACCGGAAGACAACATTAGCGAAAGACAAAAGAGATCCCCACATTTCCTGCTCTTGTTCTCAGTGAGGTGCTAGCTAGTACCAATTATCACTTTAATGAAGATGTTAGGCCTATTGGGGAATTAAACCAAATCGAGGAATAAGATTATAGCGGATTGGCGGTACAAGGAACTGTTTTGCTAAACAATATTTTCCAAAATTGTCGATTGGTTGAAGGCTTAAAGCCGTCTTATTTTGTCTCCCCTCCCCCTCCTATAACAGGCATTTGGTCCCCCCCAGGTGCCGTTTTGTCCGAATTAAACCTTGAGTTATTGTTCATCCTTGGAGGAAGTCGTGCTAGAGCGAGGCTCGGGTCATCGCTGGACAAGGTAAGTAGACAACATTTTAATAAGGTTTCTGGGTTATCCCATGAAAAACTTTCACGCAACCAAACATTAAACAAGATGGCAGATTGTTATGATATCAATTTGACACAAGGTCAACGCGGCCAAAATATTTTCGATACACATTTAATATTCTTTTGGTGCCTAGTACTCGACACGACATCATTTCGTTCCAATTGTTCGTTTGCCTACATGGCGTGAGATGGCGCCAGGCTAGCTTTTATTTGGACATACAGGATGGCCGATTTATTGTACGTTCAACCTTGTTAAATTAGATCTGCACGACTGATTAATTTAATCGGTGGTTATATTAGGGCTGCGCAAAAACCATGCTCAATATACGAAACAATGTACGTATTTTTGCCTAAATTACTTATCATTAACGCCAAATTTAGTTTTCCATGTGTAGAACTGATCGTCCACTAGGGTCTGCCATATTTCAAATTATGTCTTGTTTAGTTATGCAATATAAAATTTCATTGAAAACATTCCGTCGTTGTGTGGGAAAAAGACGTATATGGAAGTTACAAGCTGTATTTTTCCATATTGAATTATTTTCAAATTATGGGAAATATGGTAAACCAAAGCACATGATCAAATCTACAGGGAAATCTACATGGATATTAAATCCGAAAGGAATTGTTGAATTGGAGATAATGTTTAATTAAAACACTATTTTGTTCTAGATGCTTAAGAGCATTAAAATATATACTGTAGATGTATTTGTCAAAAAATGATGTAAATTTTTCACGTTAGCTTGGGCAAAAAAATGAAATTTTTTCATGAAAGTTTGGCACTCATGTTTATCGAGCGGTCATAACACAACTCATTCGATAATTGACCAATTTTTCAAAAAGATAAAAATTAATAAGATGAAAAAACAATTTACTCCTGTTATGCAATCAACTGCACTGACGACATCATTCACAAATAATGAATATAATATAACCGTGAAAATGTACAATTTATAAACTACACATTAAATCTTAGAATTTCGTCGTTACATGTAAAAAGAAAATTTAAACTGGCCTTTTTAAAACATTTCATTAATTGTAATGCATCGTCAAATTGCGCTTAAAGAACACATAGTGATGAGTGAACATGAACAAAATTAACATCAGTATGGA
>JAQIXS010001415.1:0-30314 GCA_034700785.1 Rossiulus vilnensis | reverse complement strand
GGTGGCGGATATGGAGGCGGAGGATACGGAAAAGGAGGCTATGGCGGTGGCGGATATGGAGGCGGAGATGGAGGATACGGAAAAGGAGGCTATGGCGGCGGCGGTTATGGCGGTCACGGAGGTTATGGCGGTGGTGGCTACGGTGGTGGTCATGGAGGCTACGGCGGCGGTGGATATGGAGGTGGTCATGGAGGCTACGGCGGCGGTGGATATGGAGGTGGTCATGGAGGCTATGGCGGCGGAGGATATGGAAAAGGAGGCTATGGCGGTGGTGGCTATGGGGGCGGCGGCTATGGCGGTGGCAAAGGCTATGGTGGATATTAGAAATTCCCCAAAGCTCATACTTTAATTTAAAACCTGTCGACAATTCCCCAAGACTCTTTAGTCCATTAAGTCGAAATTGTTTCACATCATATCTATGTCTACCATCGTTTCATTCTTTGTCTTTCATGTGAAATGCTAAAAGTTCATTCCCATTCATTCATCACTCAACACTTTCCTTGTCGTTACGCAGGTTATAGTGTGATACATCATTGATATTGATGTATGTGTAAATAACATGTCTCCACAAGAATTGTAATAAAGCTCGTTTTCTATTTATAATTAATTGCTTCACTTGTTTTCTTTCTTTTATTGTTCAAAAAAATCATTGAAGGGAAAGGGTGCTAAGTGATTTTCCACACTTTAGCATAACATTACACGGAATGGTTCACTGACCAGATATGGTCACTCAGGCAAAGTTTAAGCTAACAATTGTAACTCATACACATTTAATTCATTTTTGTTAGCAAAATAAACAATATTAACACCAATCCAATATTAAAATTTACAAAAAATTAAATACATGTACTACCGAACTATAAACCAATTCAGACAATTGATTATCCCTGAGTAAACATTTCAGTTGATCACATTGTATTATCAATACAGTTCGTTACATGAATTAAAAACCTGAACATAAATGTAACAACACATTCCATGTAAACGTAACCTACTCTATGGTTTCTATTTTATTATCTCACACTAGGATATGTATAAATTAATCTAAAAGCTTAGGCGATGTTTTTAAATTATCAAGGGATCATCCACATTGACGTCAGTAGGCCTACTTACTACATATGTCGAATCACCTTTAAAGAAATCCAATCTTCTGCTCCTATTTAGGTGTCAGTTCAGTATACCTTCTCCCTATTTTTGTCGATTAATAAACTTAGTGTACTATCATGCGCGAAAAATAAAGATTAATAAATCGATTTTTTTAAAAATATTCATCTAAAGTCGTTTTGCTTTGAAAAAATCACTTAATATTTCATTAAATGAACCAGATTATACTTTTGCACTGCCGTAGAGAATTAGCTTAGAAAATGTGTACAGTGATTCAGTGAATTGAAATCTGTGAAGAAAATTTGACACATGCTATATTGCACTAATTATTGTCATAATTTAAAGTTAACGAGGTATAAAAGTAATGATTATATGGTTATTGTGATTGTGGATTTTGAAAATTAAACACTTAAAAATAGTTTAACAATATTCATTAATTTCTCGAGTTAAACTTCACTATTACATGTACGGAATATTGCCTAATCAATTCCCTTTCCGCCTGACCTTTATTAAATAAATGTAACCACATGGTTTCGCTTGCGGCATACATGTACGTGTAGATGTAGGGGGAGTAAAAATATTTCCAAGTTGGTTTTCCCAAACACCATTTAAAATATGTTTAACAATTACGAAGCGTATTACAAATTATGTTTTAAAATCCTCAGACCAAGGAACAGAAAACAATGAATTTACTATTTTTTTTTGTAGACAATTATTTGCAATCTCCAGTCACGATTTAAAACTCGCTCGATTGTGTCCGGTCACATTATGTTTCCCCAAAAACAATAACAATATGTCAAAGTTAAAGGAAAATAATAAAGATATTAAAAATAACAGGAATTGCGCACGTGGGCTCTATTCGACTATGAGGTAAGACCTTTGCTTATTGTGATGTTGAACTACCCAAATCCGGGATAATCCACGGTAAATCGGAGCAGGGATTTCGGTGACGACAGTATACCACGTGCTTGCCTAACTTGGCCTCTGACTTTCAAAGAAAATTGGAGAAATTCATGTAAAACTTTCCGAAGAAATGAAGAAGGGCGAACACGCAAAAAACACCACACAAAAAAAACAACGATGATGCCTTCAAGGGCAAACCACTTTTCACGCAACATATAAAAGGATGAAACGTAGTCGGCTGAAGATGAACACTGGAAAGATTTGGTCAAGTAACGTCTGCACAACCACATACTCAAGCAACAATGGCACGATTGGTAAGTAGACTTTCTTACCTTAGAAATGTTTCCATATTATGTCAATTATGAAATATTAGTTATACTGGGAGAAGCATTTCTGCATTGATAAATAGAAGTAATTTAGTCCAGCAATTTTGAATCTAAAGTTTGGCTCAACACACAATGCGATAATGTGTCGTTACTTGTAATCGATTGCTGCATGCTGATCATAACACGAAATACTGATGGTCGCTAATAATTAAGTTTGATAGAAAATCCGTGCCTCAACATTGATATAGAGACAGGCTGCAATTATATTTATAACACAATACTAGAGTAATTAAAAGCTTCAATTATACAAGATAATCAAAAACGTGTAGTTTCAAATTAAATGTGTTCTGCATATTGCCTTCCAGTCTACGAGCGCCCTAATTAAATTTTGTATTGCTGACAGATAAAACTATGCACGTGCAAGCGTACATCAATCATTACGTATTTGATGTAGTATACAGTTTTATTTTACTTATTAAATTTCGTCTAGGAATTTCGAATTAGTTCTAACACGCTGATTCGCGCTCGATATGTGATATGCTATTTTTTAATTTGACAACGCCCCACTTATTAAGGCAAATAAACTTAGTAATTATAATAGGTATTTGAAGCATGGTGGGCATGGTGAACAACTTTTGCTTGGTCAGGTATAAACAAAATAAAGCTGGTTTTGCGAAAGCAATAATCTTCAGTTTGGTTCTATCTCAGTTGCTGCCAATATGCCTGCTTGCGAGCATATTGATTGTCTTGGTCAGCAGCGAAGCTGAGCCTAGCCATGGTGGCCACAAAGGCAAAGGCTTCGGCGGTGGATTCAGTTTTGGAGGAGGCTTCAGCAGTTTCAAAAGCAGGGGTTATGGCGGTGGCTATAGCAGGGGAGGTGGTGGCCGAGGTTCAAAATACAGCGGAGGAGGTGGACACAGTGGCGGCGGTGGCTATGGAGGCGGTGGAGGCGGAGGCTATGGCGGGGGATACAGCGGCGGTGGACACAGTGGCGGAGGTGGCTATAAAGCAGGCTATGGAGGAGGAGATCATGGAGGCTCCAGTGGCTATAAAGCTGGTTATGGAGGCTCAAGTGGCGGAGGTCATGGAAGCTACGGTGGAGGCCACGGAGGCTACGGTGGAGGAGCACATGGAAGCTATGAAGGAGGACATGGAGGCGGAGGTCACGGAAGCTACGGGGGAGGACATGGAGGTGGAAGCAAAGGCGGTTATAGTGGTGGTAAAGGCGGTGGCTACGGAGGTGGCTATGGAGGAGGCTATGGCGGCGGTGGCGGTGGCGGTGGAGGAGGCGGAGGAGGAGGAGGTTATGGTTTTGGATTTGGCGGTGGCTATGGGGGTGGGAAAGGATATGGAAAAGGCGGATGGTAGCGGGGTTATCAAGACTATTCTATGTTCATTGGTTTCTGTTTACGTGAATGTGGCAAACGAAAACAAATTTTTATTGACAAGCCAACATTCTTTGCAAATTAATCCTGATGGCAAACACAAAAACAATCTATTGCATTTCCTTGGAATGTTCAGCGCATTCTTGTGTCGGCGTAAGCGATTTTATTGGATTAAATGTAGATTAATGCTATCGTAAAAGGGATCCGCGATGTAAAAGTTTGCATATTTTAGCATCAAACATTTTAAATTGGCAACAAGGTGCATGTTTCAATATTTCACACAATGATTCCCACAAATGTTTAACAACTGCATCTTGATTATGTTAAAAACCCGTCCAATTATGTGCACAGAATTCAACAGTTTATGCTTGTCTTTGCACTATATTCATGGTGTACTGGAATTTTTCTACGTTTTCATGTTCAAAGCGCCTCAGAAATGTACTTTTTATGTGATATGCATCTTTTGATAATTATTGTATGGACTTTGTAATTATTCATATCAGGCATAATTTACTTTTTAAAGGTCGCAAACAACGATATTGAAATAAACAAAAAATTATATTTACTTTCATATAGATGTGGATGTCTCTTTTTAACAAAGTATTGAAGGGTTAATCATTACACTGTTATTAAAAACTTTGATTTTCGCTCTATCACTATGTCACTTTTATGCATATTATTTTCGTTAAGAGCGATTATTAAGGATTTGATAATAAGTTTTAATATTCATTCATCAGTAATTAGTCTTGTTTATTCGCACAATCAGCATTTTATGATTTAAATAGTAACATTTAATCTTAATGCAGATTTATATTAAAATATGCAGATAACTGCTAAAACTGTAATACGATACGATGTGTTATATATATATATTTTCAGGATGTTTTGACAAATTGGCTAAACTAGATCTATTGGCCTAATTGTCTTGCAAAAAATACCTGTATACTGTCAAAATCGTATCAGTTCTATCTGTTTGTTATAGTAAATTTAGTCTTGTTTCTAACTTTAAGGCTTATTTTGTACACGATTATTATTACGCATGATGGATAATTTGTTACTGAACCAAAAACACAGAAAAAGGAAAACCATAAACAAACACGCAAATGCATTTATCTAGCTTACATGATATTATAATATAAGAAAATAACATGGTTTTCAGATTCATCCACTGTGACAACATTTCCTTGCTTTCTATTAGTCTTTGTTAGTGGTTTCTCCTGAACTGCAACCAAAAATCATGCAAATTTATCATCTAACATTACCTTCCTTTTTTGTATGCACGTCGTTCAACTAAATTGCTATTATACAGTATCAATGTATTCAAATAAAATGCATTAATGTTCTCAGGCACCTTTGAGCGTTCAATTCGTTCGGAAAAGTTAATTATGACATCTTTCTAGTGCTACTGAAGGAAATGTATAGTTCGGTAAAATGTCAACTATTTGTAAGCGCTTTAAATTACACCATTTGTAAAAATGTATTTTAATATTAGGTTAGTTGATTAGCAATGCTAACCACCCTTTCAGTGGACGGAACAGCAATTTAAGGCAGAATGCAGCGCCTTAATACACTTGACTAACCTCAAGAGTTATCAAGCGTTCAAAATAATCTGACATGCTGTTTTAATTGAGTCTGAAATGTGAAATGTTTTATTTTCCTTTGAAAAATAGATCAGCTTTAATTTTCAGCATGACATTTATGGCACTTGTTAATAAACTTTGAATGCAGGCCAGGTGCTCTTAACAGTGATAGGAAAAAATTAGTTAAAATGAATTCTAGCAACAGCGCTCAACCGGATTAACTTATAATAACTGTTTAAATAAGTTTTTAACTATGATTAGCAGCGTTCACAAATCACAATGCAGTATTGCCAAATTAAACCATAGTAAAAGCAACTTATTAAACAAACTCGTAAAACCTTCAATGGCGGTTTAAGATTTTTTTCGGGATAGTGCTACTTCCCCCTTCCCAAACCTTTCGTTAATTGCGATTGAATCTACTACCGTTGTACACGAACACTGGTGATGAAATTTTCTCGTACATCCTGCAAAATCGTTATAAACGAGTTTGGCCATCCGTGAATTCGTCTCAGTCGAATAAACAGATTTCAATAAAAAAGACGTAGCATTTCATATAGTGCGCACCTGCGTCGTCCATGACACTAAAAGGAGTTTCCTTCGTTTTAAACAAAATGGGTAGATGAGCAATGTCTTTTAAGCACGTACAAAAATGGGTCGTTAAACGATTAATGGTTAAGGATAAATACAACATGGTTCGTATTATATTTGACACACAGCATGTGACCTTGACATCAGGAAAACCCAATGCAAGCCTTGAGGAGGAAATTTATTGTTTAAAACCAGTGACCTGGAGGCAGAAATCCTGACTTGTGGTTACGCTCGCATTACTCTATTTTTCTTGCCTGAATAATGATGTTGCTAATTTGTTTTCACGGTATAACCATGACATTTAAGCCTACTGAGAAATCTATATCGAAATTTTGACACAAGTAAACTACTTAAATTGAATTTCCAGAATTCAGGCTTCAAATGTTAATTTAAAATAGCTTTTACTAAAAATAAGCAAGTAAAAACAACAATGATTAAACAGTGAGTACAAATGGCCATTCCTGTCTATATAAATGTACATCCATAACGTATCATAAATAGGCCGTATCCACCCATATGACTTCTTTTAAGGCATTGTAAAGGTTTAGGTTAGCCATCCTTGCAGTTCATGACGCCATGCAAGGCAGGTACAAATAATCGATGGCGACCAAACATACTGCTTTTTAATTTTAGTATTACCAGTTGTGTGTTTGTTTCAAGGACATAAAGAAAACGGCAAAAAAACATATTTACTTCGGGCGGTTATAAGGAGGAAGAAAATCCAACTGACATCAGTAAAAACATATATGTATGTCAGTATTTCATGGCGCAGCATGATGGCCCAATTGAAAAGCAAATTACCATCCCATACGACGGATTACGCTCTGTTAACATTCATCATCATGTAGCAAGGTTGTTTTGTCATATGGGGAAAATTACAACATGAATTATCCTCAGAAAATCGTTATCTTATCTTGCTTACCTTTGGCATTTCAAAGGATTATTTTTAAATTTTAGCGACAGCGAACTTCTCTTAAATTGGTCCATAACAAGGACTGAATCGGTGAGTAAACACCGCTAATTAAAGTACAGATGGTTGGGGATGGAAAAATGGCTAAAAGAAAAGCAGCATTTTCTATTATCATCGGCAGAAGGCGCGATCGAGCGTGATTCCGATCGACATTTAGAGAGAAATTAAAAACTTTCTCTTTAATTGCATTAACCGGAAATGAAATTAGTGCTTTGAAATTACCTATTGTTTCAAATATCAAATCCTATGAACTGCAGTAATTATCAGTCACAAATTTGGTGGTTTCTGTCTTACCTGCTGAACAAGATCCGTTCGTTGAAAATGGTTGCACTCAAGGGCCACTCGTAGTATCCTTATTAAAAAAACCACTTCATTATTAAACGTATTAGCGTTTCAAAATATAATTAAAAGTTCTATGTGTTCAAGAATCCTTCTTATTTTATAGCTTTCTTGGCTATGCGAGCCTGGAAGTAGAATGTAATGGATACTCTCACCTGAGTTTGATCCTTTGACCTTGGACGAAATTTGCTTTTCATTTGCGTCTGCTAACAGTTCATAGTTTAGTCTGTGCGCTCACACTATACAGCCGTTTGTTTTGTTTTGACACGCCTCCATGTGAGGTATTTGGCAAAGGCTAGGTTTAAAGACTAGGCATGAAAAGTCTAGCCTTGCCTTTTCAAGACATTGAATGGAGGCGTGTCTTACGGTTACTATACTGTATCGTAGAAATAAATGATTATTGTAACAGTGAATCGTCTCTTTACAATGTATTCTCAAAACGACTACCATACAATTACGATACGTTTTAAAAGTATTAATAGGCGTTTATTTGCCTTTTCGAGAATTCATATTTCTAAATGCTATAATGCAGCTGAAACGTACCAGCATACTTGTGATGTGCTTGTACTTTACCATATTACATGTACTGTTTATGGTGCCAAGAATTGTCATTACTTCTTTACCTTACAGTTAGCTGAAGCGTTGTTCGTTGCCACCTGTAAAATTATTTAAAAATGACACCAAGGTGTGTTTGAAATTGTATATTTTGCTGAATAAATGGAGTTTTAATCTACTAATATAAACGTTAGCGCTTTGTTCAAATTCTAGAGCGCAATTGAAAATAGTTTAAATACACTTAACGGGCCAATAAATCAAACTAATGTATTCGGAATGATATTTATTGATTTTTCTCTTAAAATCCATAATATAAATGTTACCTTTTTTAAAATACATTTACGATGAAGTGAACACACGAGCGTATACGAGCGTATCAACGTATCATATGACAATCTAATTTTCATTGAAACAATCCAATTTTAGTAATCGCGTGACAATTTTAATGCGCGCTGGTAATATTCGGTCAATACGTGGAGAATGATTCGCAAATTTAAATACGAGAAAAACTTGGCATAAAATCAATAGAACAAAAATGTGATGCTACCATACTCAAAACTACCAAATGAAATAATGCGGAACAATAACATTAAGATCAGATCAAATTTTGCCTATGCGACCCATCAGACAGAAACTATGGGAAGTAGTGACCTTAAAATGTCATATTTCATATGGTATTTGGTTGCGCTCAAAAACAACAGCTTTTCGGGAAGACAGATTTTTTTGGAAGATTTAAGCTAATCAACATACGCTATAAATCAAGCAGATAATTAAGTAGTTTTTAATAGTTGTCTACCTCTGTAATTCGGCTTCATAAAATGCAGTGTCCTACGGATTTTTCTCCGATATTTCATTGAAATTTTAATATAACATAATGAACTAACAAATTAATCAAGCGGAATTTCTACAATCACTATTGTGTACAAGATTTCAATGTTGCTAAGATATCGATGTATAGGTGGCCTGCACCATTTTTTTTAATTTCCTCGCAGATGAGTGAGCAAAAGCAAACACTTTCGGAGGGAAAAAATGGAATATGTCTTTATAAAAAAAATTGCGCAAACACGGTTTAATTCTTCTTAATACGCGGATAGAGGGACGTTGCACGATTTATGCTCGTTGCGATGACCACTGCAGATGGTCGAATTCGCACGTACAATACAATCGCCCTAAATCACAACAAATGTGTTGCATGAAAGAGACTGTGATTTGCTACCATTAGTTTGACTTGAAGAATAAAGCCCGCTTTCGTCATTAACTGTCCTGATCATGAATTGTCACGGGACCCGGAAGTGCATTGTATTCTGTGGTAAAATGCTGCGGTTCACCAAACACTACCTTTTGTAACAGACGAACAGAATTGGCTTACAGATTCTACAAATCTAAACATTTGTCTAATTTAAAGCAGCCTTTCATAACGATCAGACGCGATCAAACATTAGTATCACTGATAGTCGTCCTGAATATTCTTTTGTTGTCGCTGTATTTCTTCTCGCCTTCTACTTTTAATTCGCAAAGTTGAGCTCACACAAATTTATAAAATTCCTGCAGCATTCGGCCCAAGGCAAACTCACGAGTACAATTTCAGATTTGTATACAGCCACTTTCACAAAAATAATACATACATGCTTCAATTAGGACGCATAAATGCAAGCGCAATCGACAGGCTGGTTTAATGTACGTCGCCTTTTCAAAAACAAAACTGAATGCACTGCATTCGTCACGGTTAAGATTTAAAATAAGTAAAAGCATAGAAAAATAATTCAAGACATATTTCCAGATAGCTGCACGTGTTATAGGGCCTATAAATCTAGAAAACACATGATATAGAAATTAAATGAACGATGTGTCACATGGTCTGATGCGTTATAATATCCATGTGTTAAGCAACTTTGTGGTGTTAATTCACTACCAACATCAGGCATTAAAAACTTAGTGCTAAAAGGTGCAATTGCGGTCATGGAATGAATAAGAAATTGACTAGCATTTTTAAGAATTCGTCACGCACACAGTAATTCGAAATGAAAACTAATGTTAAAAATGATATTATTTTCATAAAAGCTAATTAGGGATTAAATTTAAATGTCATGTAACACTTAAATTATTTTATAATTTCAATGCTTTATATGCACATACATTTGCATTCTCCCTAAGTTCTACCAAATAGACGTTTTTTTAAGTAAGTTGACCGTTGCGCAATGCTAACGTGCTATAAGTGATTGCCCGAATACAGGGGCAAGCGATGCAGGGCAGTTTAAGAGTGTCTAATCACATTTAACATATGACTTCCATATGACAACATACGCCTAATAATATTAAATTGTAAATATGAGGTACAAAACAACACAAGTAATTAAAGAATAACTTCATTTTTATTTATTCTCGGATTGCCATTAAGTTTAAGCACATTAAACCAGCCTTTTACATATCAAATGCCTGTTTCGACAACACATCATTACTCTGCATGTCGCAATACATTAAAACAATCTAAGTTTACCGCCATTGAACTCATTTAAAATGCTACAAGAAGTAAAAATAGGAACTTCGAAATATGATTGTATTCTGGGTTTTAACTAGACTGAAAGCATTACACATTTTGCTTAATTGTAGGTACAAGAATATGTTGGTACACACAAACGCTTCGACCATCAAAAAGAGCTTTTAAAAATGACTACAGAAAATCTAACTGAACACTTCTGGAAAGCAGTAGTTGGCCGGATTACAGAGTGAATTTTCATTGTTACTGCTGGAAAATTGTACGTATACATGTTTAAGAAGGCCTATCCATACAGCTTGACCAATGCTTTGCTAGTTGAGCAAATAAAAAAATAATGACACGCTTTGTAATACCAGACGCGCTCGTTCCCTCGACTTTTTTTTTACCAGTGCTCTTCTGTTAAGAACGTTTTATATGAAAACGACCCTGAATTTAGATTTAGGAATATTGTAGATCCTGTAAGTCTCTCGCCATGGCTTGACTTGATGAAATGCGGTTGGGCTGCTCGGTTGTTCGCAATGGGCCACAATAGGTGAGCAAAACAGAGTAATCGCAGCTCCTGGCGCAGCATTCGTCGGCGATCCCTCGAATGCTTCGTAGAGCTAAAGCTCGTTTTACCAACAGGGAAATAGGCGAATTTCGGTTCAAGTATGGCAAAGTATTAGAGGATTGCAAGCTATTTGACAAATCGAAGGAATCTGAAATTAATAATAGAACAGAACAATATAGTATGCATTTTCGGGATGCCACTTATACGTTAAAGGGTGTTGGATAAACATTACTTGAACATATGCATTTCTATTTTGAGGGTTTTAAATACACTGTCAATTATGCTGTCAACACTTTTCTATTGCCACATTCCATTAAACAAACTCGTGAAATAAGTTAGATTGCAGACGCACCTGAATCGTATCTTTTGTTATAAACTGAGCCGCAAACAAGTCGCAGTGTCCGCATTAAACGATCGCCGCAATATACACCTCTGTCATTCAGGGATGAGGCAAATCCTTGCCTTGTCGGAAAAATAATGCCGCTGATACATGCCAACAAAACCATTTGTAAACTAAAGCAAATAAGTTTCATCTGAAAGAAAAGAGTTCGGCAATTAGATAATTACTTATAAAGTACACAAGTATATGATATATGAAAAATGCAGTATACAATTTTATGCAAGAAAGCGTTTCTTTGTTGACAATATACAGTACTAGAGTACTAGTTAAATTGAATTTAAGAAAATGTGCTATTTTCCTGGATACATATTCGTGACCGAAATTGATAAAAGCTTCAATCATCGTCTCTCGTTCAAACTTGGAGAAGTATATTTTTTATCATTATGCTTATGACCCAACAAATATGTCATAAAAATCCCCCTATTTAACCCATGAAGATATAACCATGCAGTTTGTTCAGGAATACAAGCAAGCACTGCCTCCACTGAATTACAGCGATAGAAATGCATTGCATCAAATCAATTTCTAGCCACCGATTTTCTTTTTCACAATTTTCTTCTTTAATAACATCGAGATCCAGAAGCCTCCAGGCCGACTTATGTTCATTTCAAATGACTGGATATGCGTTCTCACTTTCAACATAAATGGGATTTCCATGAAATTTATTGGAAATGCCAGGCTATATAGAATGCACTTATAGGCCTCTATTTACATTCTATCTCGCATACGAATACGAGGGTGGTTCAACAATCATATGCAATAGGTAAGCATGATTTAAACTTTAAATTTCTTGTGATGTCCATAACAACATATCGCGGATACGGAACAAGGTTTCAAGTTCATGTACTGTAGATGCAATCATGCAACTCACAGTTGCATGATTTCTGAAAATCTTTAAACATAAATCATATAATATGCTAATAGGTTTATTTTACCCGTTTTAATGCGCTTTTAAATTGCATATATTATCAGCATACGAAGGAATTACGTAAGTACAACAAGATTTCTCATAATTTAACTATTTTACTTGCCCATTTTATATTCTTTATATAAAGGGATTTTTAATTTTGGAGAAGGATTAAACCAAGCGTTTTACTGAATACAGACGTAAGATGTTTTCCAGAATAATTCATATAAAAGGATTCTGCTATGGTTTGCAAAGTGCTAAGAGTATTATGGGATGAAACAGCACTCCTGATTTATGCCATGTAGAATTTCCTGTTTGCATTTATCCCAGTGACTATTGAAATACCATTTTCAACTCATAATCAAATGTAAACACTTCACCGAGTTTATATATGCATATACCAGCGTATATGCAGAAGAATGATCATTATATTCCGCTTGCATTTCTTACCAAAAGCCCATTTGAGGCAATATTTTTCACTCACATGACTATATTGCAAAGCGGGATCTCCAAGTGCTATGAAATAAAAACTCAGGTTGAGTTTTCCAATCATTTTCGCGTTTCGCATGCGCAGATGCAACCTCACTTTTATCACTTATTTTGCGTATAGCAAACTTATATATTAAAAATGTCAAAGGAGAACGTGGCTTAATCAATACAATTTTTCAATGATTATTTTCCATACATTAACTCTGTTGTTTTTAATCGAATTGTAAATTTAAATTGCTTATAAAAACAAATACAGTAACTCGATTAGAGCAATTAGACCAGAGAAAAGAGTCACTGTGATCATTGTCCTAGAGTTAATTACCGAGATTTGTACACAGCGTGGTGTCAGCAAAGGCTATTTTAGAGGGTAATATAATACGTTTACTGTTTTCCAAATTCTAAAAATAGAACTAGGATTAACCTTAAAGTGCAGATTACAGTAAGATTATCCGAAAACGTTTTTTCGCCTTCTTTTTGGAAGAGTAAAATTACGAGTTCATCTCACAGTCATTAGCTAGACGGTAAATATAACGTATAGAGGAAAAATATATTAATAAAAAGATCAATCTCATTGCTTTGAGCCAATGTGCTTTTCGATCTCATTGCCACATTTTACTACATTTTACGACAATTTACATTTAATTAGGAGAGGAATCTGTTAAAATAATTACAGTAAAATGTTTGTATGCTTGTTGTTAATTAACAATTTCTATTACACAGGATGTAGGCAGCTTTGAAAGAATGAGTGTTTATTTATTGTTAACTTCCTACCGACTATATTATAAAATATTAAAATGATGTCTGATCATCGGAAGCTGTATCTTTGTAAAGATTGGGAAATTTACAGAGTGCATGATATACAGGTAATAGCAATATCCAAGATAAAAAAATTTCTGTATAGTTTTATTTAAGGGAAATTAAAACTCCGTCTACACATTCAGTGAGCAATAAGGTCGTATTCTGAACAAACACGTTTTCACCAATGTTTTCAAATTCAAAACCATGAAGTGAAAAACAAGCTGCAGGGCACCTCATGCAATACATAGCCTAATAAAAAGCAATCTTTACTTCCGAATGACTTGTCTGTTTTCCAATTTAAAAACTAAAAAGACCCCTATCGCTTCGTATCACTAAAGAGATCACTAAGGATGTTCACCTTAGAGGAGCTTTAATAAAAAATCAGATTATTGAAAATAAGGCAGAGGCCACTTATAAAAAACCTGAATTTCACTATATAAAGTGTATTATGAAATGAAAAACCTTTCTTCCAAATTGAATAGTACCAAACCAATCATTTTCCATTATAAGTACACACAATGAGGAAATATATTCTTGTCTAAATTGTACGGATGATGTCATATTATATTATATATGAATATTATATTATGCCAATTATAAATATGCTGAAAATGTATATGCAATAAATATATAATGCTTTTATGCTAGAGCACATTGATATACCATAATACACTTAAGTGTACGCTTAGAAAATCTTATTAATTTAGAACATCTTTTGGGTAATTTAATGACTAAACCTACACAAGTTAAAATATGTTTTCTCTTACAGCATATACATCGCTTGCGTTTAACGACTAATTTAATGTAAATACTTAAAAATGCTAACTTGTTTATATATAACTTAAAAGCTCTACACCTAAGTAATCAGACTACTGACTCATGACATTTAAGTACGACTCCTAGTTGAGCAGGAAGCTATAGAGATTTCGAAAAAGCGTGGTTCATAGATAACAATGAAAGGAGAAATACAAAGGTAAAACATGTTTCGCTTTATTTTTATTTTAATTTTTAGAAAAACGATAAAACTGCATTCAATCTTATACTCCAACATTTTTGCTCAAACATTGAAGATTGTTGTTGTTGTAAAATATAAAAAAATTATTTAATTCAAGAGACTTAAAAGATCTGTTTTAATCATGTTTCATGCATTAAATAATTTTCTATTAGTGTTTATGTTTATAAAATGTTTGTGAAATATGTAATGCTAAATGTAATAATAAAAAACAAAAGAAAACAACAGAATATTCGTCAATTGCAGTCTAAACCATCCATTAACATCCATTAGCTTATTTATATATTTATAGCTGACTATAAACTAAAATAAAGCCATTTTGCCCATTTTCTTCACCTTGACCCTGTGTTTGTACTATTTTATTTCATTTGCTCTACATTTTTGTTAATACAGTTGAAATAAGTGTTATTGTTTTATAACTACATCGTACTAATTCCTAAATTGAAGAAGATAAAAAACTCATCAACGTTTTGGGCCGACTTACATAACATTTGTCGATCTATAAATATTTCTTATTTTATGGTTCTTGTACGCTATAAATAGATGTAGCATACATGACACCATGCCATATATTATCATTTACAATTCTAAAGCAATCATTAACACTTGGAATCAATTACCCTTTCATACAAACACTTGATGTGAGTTGCTGAGTAATTGTGAACATTGGTTTCGAAGGTCAAGTACGAGTAATGTGAATTACATTATTGGTTGATGAAAATCACATTAATAGACTATCAAACAAATTAAGTAATTTGAAGTAAATGCAAAAACAGAGCTACAAACTTTGCCTTCGGTTTTTCCCAATAGCAAGGTCAGAGTCTTCATTGAAGAGTTTTAATTAACACATCATTAAAACAAATTCAAAGCAGCTGTTTATCGTTAATTTACATGCATACTAAATTTATATTGTTTATAGTCGTTAAGAACACGACGAATTAATATAAATCAAGATTATTTCAAGATATTCATTCTGTTTTGCTAAATCTATTCTTGTAACAATGATTTAAAAGTGGAATTAACACGTTAATTTTAAATTTAGCGTACAATTACATCTCATTTGAGTCATATGCAGTGAATACAGACTCTCCAATTAAGGCATTTAATTTATTGTATACTTTAACCCACATCTACTCGCGAACAAATGTCATCTTTCTGATTTTATTGCATTTTTCAAATGTACTTTCTTAGACATATATACCAAAATAAATTGAATTACAGTGATCACATTTTCCGATTAGAAATAATAGGTCTACTAGATAATATGATTAGTGTCGCCATGGTATTTCTAAAAATATTAAATATCCGAGTAAATTAAGTGCGCTAATCTTAAAATTATTAGTATTGATAAGTGTAATAGTAAACAAATTCATTGGGCACAAGGACAATGACATTTTAATTCGCTTTAAAATTGAGCAGTATACGCAGAGCATTATTACGAAATTTCTTTAGGAATATGTTTGATCATGATCAACCAAAAACTTGGAAGATTCATTAAAAAACTCGCGTTCTTTTTGTATATTTACCGCATTGAAATGTGACAGAATAAAAGTCAATGTACGTTATTTACGTATACGTTCATGGTGACTTTATCTACATCGAAATAATCTGTGACTTTCTTTTATACAGTGGAAAGAGGTAAATGCGGAATCTCATGAGTTTCCCTAACAACTGCCTTACGAAGAACGCTCTATTTTCTTTAAGAAAAACGCAGTGCCATTGTTTCGCTTATGGGTTTTTTTATCAATTGCCTCAAAATATGTAACTAATTTTAAACTAACTAGGGAATTTTCTCCTAAATGATTTTAAACCTTCGATGCAGTGATTGCAAATCTAATTATAAACATGCAGTTACTTCTTTCGTTAATTGTAAATATAAATTCGAAAATAAATGGGTAAAAATAGCTTAATAAATCTACCATTAGCGAAACCTTTATATGTGCTAAACTAGATTATTATTCCTGCATGGCATATGTTTTTTACAATAAAAAGGGCATAAAATGAAAATTACTGAAAAACTTACAGTTGAAAGCGTAGGATGGATCCGCAAACAATTCCTAACAATCCGGAAAATAAGAAAGAAGGTATACAAAAACACTTCATAGGGGATTTATGGATTTGTGGTTCGCTTACTGGCTAATTGTACTTTAAAGTCCTAAAGAAAGTGTGTTCAAATAATCAGTCTCTTGAACGATTTGCTGTTGCATTTCCCGCAAACCGTTCGTGGCACAGACACGTTTTGTGACTTGATATGCAGTAACTTGCACATTTGTCCCACATTATATAGAGGCTTGCTCTGAGTTTAATGATGATTTTCATAATGTACTGTACATGCGAGCCTTACATGATCTCTTGAAGGAGGGCATTCATGACGTCACGTGCTAAGCTGCTTTCACAGATAATGATATAAACAACTCCATTGTAAAAAAATACTTCCATTGAAAAGATTAAGCTGTTTATGCGCAATATAAATAGGATTCTACACAGTTTAAATATAGTGGAGGCATATTAATTTGTCAATTCCTGAAGTAATCTACATCACAAATTTAGCAAAATACTATAAACAAGTGGGTACAAAGACTGGTTTAAAAAGGTCAACTGCAGTCAGTAAACAGCGAAGCCCTATTATGCATGTATATTTGTGGAAAAAATAGCTTATGGGTAATTAGTCCGACGAAAACATGTTTAAAACTGGAATCATTTCCGGAAAATACAATCAGGTTATTTCCATTATTTTGCAGCAAATTTTCAAATGGGAGTCTACTCGTGCTTTCAAGTTATACTTAAATAATGTTTATTTTGCAGTGATCCTTTAAATGAAATGTGATGCATTTTATTGCGTTTTTGAACTATGTTTCCTACTTATATACTAACCAGTCATCTAAGTTAATTGATCGTGACCTTTCTTATGAGAAAAACAACATCAGCGTAGTAATAAATACTCTGATGAATTTTAACGTATTCCAAATTAGATTTTGCTTTTTCTTACGCTCGTAATTATGTCAATTAAGGTCGCTATCAGCAATAAAACAGTAAATAGTAAATATAAAACTAAACTAAACATTACTTTAAATCTGTTCTCCAATGCATCATTTATTAATCGTTATAGTAAATCAAAAGAATGTTGGAAAAGCAATTTCATAAATGTTTCTGACGGCAACAATAGATATTTGAATCAATAAGTGACTACGGCAATTTAAATAAAGTTCAGAAGTTATTCTTGCTTGATGTTGATAGACAATTTGATATTGTCAACAATTATTAATGTGAATATATCCATATAGAATTATCGGGATTCTCCTTAAGTGGAGCATCACAATTTTAGAAGAGATGCGAAGTGATTGTTAGACTAACTTCTTATTCAACGTTTAAAGCAGTTGTTGAAACCTTAAAAATTATAATTATAATAAAAATCATAATGTACTGTACATGCGAGCCTTACATGATCTCTTGAAGGAGGACATTCATGACGTCACGTGCTAAGCTGCTTTCACAGGTAATGATATAAACAACTCCATTGTAAAAAA
The DNA here is from genome assembly GCA_034700785.1 of Rossiulus vilnensis. Taxonomy (NCBI): domain Eukaryota; kingdom Metazoa; phylum Arthropoda; class Diplopoda; order Julida; family Julidae; genus Rossiulus; species Rossiulus vilnensis. Next base: position 12,384 of record JAQIXS010001415.1, on the reverse strand, counting down.
ATACTTCCATTGAAAAGATTAAGCTGTTTATGCGCAATATAAATAGGATTCTACACAGTTTAAATATAGTGGAGGCATATTAATTTGTCAATTCCTGAAGTAATCTACATCACAAATTTAGCAAAATACTATAAACAAGTGGGTACAAAGACTGGTTTAAAAAGGTCAACTGCAGTCAGTAAACAGCGAAGCCCTATTATGCATGTATATTTGTGGAAAAAATAGCTTATGGGTAATTAGTCCGACGAAAACATGTTTAAAACTGGAATCATTTCCGGAAAATACAATCAGGTTATTTCCATTATTTTGCAGCAAATTTTCAAATGGGAGTCTACTCGTGCTTTCAAGTTATACTTAAATAATGTTTATTTTGCAGTGATCCTTTAAATTAAATGTGATGCATTTTATTGCGTTTTTGCACTATGTTTCCTATTTATATACTAACCAGTCATCTAAGTTAATTGATCGTGACCTTTCTTATGAGAAAAACAACATTAGCGTAGTAATAAATACTCTAATGAATTTTAACGTATTCCAAATTAGATTTTGCTTTTTCTTAAGCTCGTAAAATTATGTCAATTAAGGTCGCTATCAGCAATAAAACAGTAAATAGTAAATATAAAACTAAACTAAACATACAATTTAAATAAAATTCAGAAGTTATTCTTGTTTGATGTTGATTGACAATTTGATATTGTCAACAATTATTAATGTGGATATATCCACATAGAATTATCGGGATTCTCCTTAAAGGGAGCATCACAATTTTAGAAGAGATGCGAAGTGATTGTTAGACTAACTTCTTATTCAACGTTTAAAGCAGTTGTTAAAACCTTAAAAATTATAATTATGATGACGTTTTGGGGATGCTGACCTGCACATTCCAAATGCAAGACCAACAGGAAACCATTAAACTCTCCAATCATAATATTTCCGTGATCAGAGCTTTTGGGACACTTTGTGATGGTATAAAAAAGACAAGATGTTATTAATACTTTGGATTCGGAAATGCAGTTTCATCTTGTTCTTATTTAATTCCGTCTGCATTTTCATTAATGAAATCCAATTCCTAAATTGGTAGATACAATATATAACTATGTTTATGTGCGACTTAAAAAAATTCTGCAAAGGTCATCGGTTCAAGTCTAGCTTGCCAAGGCTATCTATCCATTTCCTCAAAAAACAGAAACGTTATAACTGCTGTTTAGAATCCATATTTCAATAAAAAATACTTAAATAAGAGAGGAAATTGCATTTTACGAAGAAATGGATAAAATCGAGTTATTTACCACTTCCAAGGCATTGGAAAACATTTTGATAATTCAAGCTGCAATTTGTGGATTTCAGTAATCTAATGTTGGAAAAACACGTTACGAATAAATCCATAGATGTTATTGTCTATACGCGACCACACTTATTTTTACCAGCATATTATTCATTATTTTTCACATATTCCTCATTATATTTTCACTAAATAACATTTAATGTACGAATTTAAATTCAAATACATTTAGGGGAAAATATCAGAATTTATCAACGCAAGTTATGAATTTCGAATTGATGTACTTAAAATAATTCTTAAAAAATCTACAAAGACTTAAATGCTTTTAACGTTGTAACGTAGCTATCCAATCAAGGAAATTAAGTAGCGTAAATAAATTTGGAATATTGAAATAAACAGACCAATATTTCTTATCAAGATCAAACTGTAAACTAAGGTTGCATTGCTAAAGCAGAAGTAGATACAGTCCAAAACAAATTCAGAAAACAGTGCATTGAAGCAAAAAATGAAAATCAGTAGTAATCTTTCTAAATGAAACAAAGGATGGATTTAAAACAGAAATATTTGACGTTGGTGGGTTATTATACGTTTTATCGAGAAATACGTGATGTATTGCAGTGATGTTCTCAATGAACTCGTGAATATGACAGATGTAAACAAAGGCTCATATTCGCATTAAATGTAATTTCATTTAATTTATAATTGAACTACAATTAATGCATAAAAAGCATAAAAATGTCATCAAACCGTCGTCATTCAATTATTAGTTACAACTAAGCATTAAATTTTAAAATACGGGGTTAACAACGAAGCTTTTCCACTAACACGCAGAATTCTTAAATGCTTATGATCCAAGCAAAGCATACCACTCATTTAGTTCTGAGTAAAAGTAAAATAAAATGCTCGTCTATTTTTTTTCATTGTAAATCAACATCACTTAAGGCAACCGCGAAGAGAATGATAATAAACTTTTATTTTTCGCCTTGCAGTCTAGGAAACTAATGTGAGGAAATATCGATTAGTTGTTTTGACAATATCTATAGCAGCCAGCAGATCTTTGACGATCGCAAAATAATCTTATTCATGTTCGATAAAACTTGGTTGTCTTTCTAGCGACAATGTATTTATTACTTCGATGAATTGATGAATTTGTAACCGCACAATTAAAAAGACAGAAATATAACAGCTCATGCATTGTATTCAATGTTTTCTTAAATCACAAAATAATGTATAAGTACGCATATCGTGCATAGTGAATTATGATCATGTCAATATTTGAATCTTCTCAAAGCTAATTCATGAAATTCCCGTTAAATTATTTTACAGTTTATTTTACTGGTTAATATTATTCTATATTTAAACATAAATTGTCAAACTACAGCTCGCAGTGTAGGTTGGAATGCCTTTTTGACCTACAATACGCCTGAGCAAGAATCACCTGTTCATTAAATTCAAAGAACAACACGTGCCATATGCTATGAATTAAACATAAGAATAACTGTTAAAAATAAGAAGATATATAAATTCATAGGTATTTTCCAAACATGCAACCTTTGAAACACGATAGTCTGTGGACGCGAGCAAAATAAATATCTATTTGTCAAAGTAGGGATATCAGTATCCCATTTTTATTCTATCGCATTTTCTATAACTTTGTTGTAGTCAGCAAATTTAAAGTTTTTGTTTTTTATTTTTAAATATTATCAGATTACTCTTGTTTTATATAAAAGTTAGACAAAATTTTACATGCATAAAAAATTTGATTTTGTGATAAAACATTTACAAGCGATTTAGAAAAAATATGCATTATAACAAAAAAAATATTGCATTGCTATATCCGACACATGACGTTTTTTATTTGAATTTAAATATACATTTTAAATATCAACAATAGTAATAAAGCTTCCGCAATTGTTATAACTTTTGAATTGATTATGCTCCTATTGAATTAAAAATACATTCACATTCTGATTATTTATGAGTTCAGTATTATGTCGATAGTTTATTTTTAACTGATGTAATGTAATATTGCATAACTAAGTTAACACGCACAAGTTGATATATTATACGTGATGTCCATTGCTGATAAATCAACAAAGTTTGTAATACAAGCTGTTGAGGCTATTTCGCATCATTTCCATTTCACTTTCTATTTTTGCCAACTTAAAAAAACGTCCTCAGACAGAAACAGTTCAACCGCGAATAGGGTATGTCAGTCAAAAGATCACTTGATAAGAAGCACATTCGCTTGAAAAATGTATTTAATGTCATTACATTTTTAAAAACCAATTATTAAGGATTGGCTCAATTAAAGTACCCACAGTATTTCATTTAAGATTTAAGAAAATATCAATGCAATATTTAAGTTAAAAACAGAACTTTGATGCAACGTAAGCATGCACACAACATATCTTGCCATAAATTGTTCTAATCATTGATGAAAAAAATTGAAATAACATTCCTTACAGTTTGGCTGACATTATTTTGCAAAATAAATGTATATTCTAAAGGTTAGTACACAGTGCCACGTTAAGCTATTTTCAATATTGTTATACAAAATTAGATTAAAGTTCATTTGAGTCTTTTCCCTTATCATATTTCGAATAAGAGCAAAATCTGCGTTAAGAATCCTTAGTAAATTCTTGTTTTATGATACGTGCAAATAATTGACATTTACACTGTTTGTGTGATTATTTGCACTTGTCCAAATTTGAGTTATTAGCTAATTATTTTAATTCTATTTTTAGAATTTACGGCTTGGGAACAGCTACGGTACGTTACACTTTACAAATAATATTCATTTGACTTAATCTCTCATGTGAAAATCGATTGCATTTTTTTTCAGATATAGTATTTTGTCTAAAATTTTACTGATGAAAGCAATACATTTTCTATCAAGGTGAATACTGCATCTGTTAGTAACCTTGAAAGTGAGGCTAAAAACCTTAGTCAATAACAGGTGTTAGGATCTAGAGGAAAATTTAATTACACAGATGTTCATAGTCAGAACAGGTTAATTAAAAAATTGTTTTCTTTCTTACGTTTAGCAAACTTGGATAAGGCCTACATTTTTGCACGGTTAATTCGGAAACCAGGACAATTAGTAGTGAAATTATGCTATATATTTAATTATGATTCAAAATTATGATTGGAAAGTTGACTTTAGATAGAAATTCTACAGCATTAATTACTACACTGTATATTTTTCCTATGCAATGCACATCGTAAAATAAATTTGCATAGAAATCATGGTCGAATTTTCAATAAACAGTTAATCGATCAGCAAATTCGAATTAATTCCAGGTATATTATGGTAATGAATTCTGAAAACCAAAATTAAACATTTTATAACTAAAATGGCTGAAATAATTTTATAATCACGTAATATGTTTTAGAAGTGAAAAAGGAGACCGATACACAAACCTAGATTGAACAAAGCTTAGCCAAGTTTATTCAAGAGGAGTATTTTTAGCTTAAGGAAAGTAGATAATGTGATAAAGTAAATTGCAAATCCATCTAAGTGAATCGAATAGATAAATACTAGGACATGAATTTCGATAAAAAGTAGAGTAAATGCTTTAGATCTCGAACTTTAATTTGTTCTCAATAACTAAATATGCACACACAACCTATTTTAACTCACGCACATTTATTAGAAGGATTCTATGCTAAAAAATGGAGCAACCTTCAGAATAATTCGCTTGGTTGAGTAACAAATCCCATCAATCATCAAAGACAACATTGCGATTCATCACTCTAAAAATTTAAATAATGCAGTTTTATTTGTTTAAGTGCAATCATTTGTAATTCTTAGAGAGAAAAAAAAATCATGAAATATATTTGATCAGTGCATTTATAAAACACGCTATTTTCTGGATATTTTATCTCGTTTTTCATTTAAAAGGCAAACTGCACTAATAACATGAAAATCTTTGAATGCGCTAAGCACATTACTGTACAACGTGTATAATTAGAAAAAGTACTTGTAAATAAATTCACTTTTCCGTTATTTTAGTTGAATTAATGTCGAAGACTATAAAACGTGCATATATTAATCTTGTTATAGTCGATATACTGAATAATTCTGTTTGGCTCCAACTGATGTTTGTCACATTCTCGATAATTTTTCATTTATATTTTACCGCCATGTTTAGTACTGGCCAATAAGGATGACACCAACGTCGGATTGCTGACATAAATATTCGTTAGGTCTATTGACCTTAAGAAACTAAGTGCATGTGCCGTAATGTAGTTGAAGAAACCTCAGCATCACCATTTCTTACGCTGACGGTCTAGACTGGCTTACAATATTTAAAGACAGGCTCCTTTTCCGGAACCTAATTTGAATTGAAAACGAGTAGGATCTTTCATGTTGTTGGGATTCATTTCCAGGCAAGTAAATTTCTTTATTCTATTACTTCTAAACTGCAAACTTTTATTTATTAAATAAGATGGATATTTTTGTAGCGTGTAAATTATTCTACATTTAAAAGAGTCGCTTATCATATAGTCTATAAATTAAGAAACGAGTAACCAAATATCCTAAAATGACATTTATGTGTCCAGAATAGTGATGTGTCCAGACCTATTACTCCTAGATTATTTAACGTGCAAGTCGAGTATGGAAGTTGCATTAGCATTAGTGTCACGAATCACGATTGACTGTGAGGAGACCCTATTCCTATGCCCATAATATTGCCATCATCGAAATCATACAAAACGATTCGTTACCAAATTAAAAACGTGAAAAAAGTAAATGGTTCCGCAATAAATTATTGCATCATTAAGTGAGGACTTCACTTTTCAATTGGTTTGAATATGTTTCACGGTAATGATCTCATAAAGCAATTTATGAGTTCTTTTAATGTGTTTTATTTTAAATACGTTATGTACAAATATTTATAACTTTTGCACTGAAACTAGCCTTAAAATGACAATTGAGTGAATTAGGGGTTAAATGATAGCAGACTTTAAATTCTTATTCAATCTACAAGTGAATTCACCTAATTAATTTAGCAGCAGTAGCATAACAGCTTATTTGCATACATATAAGCGCTCAGCTAAAGCAAAATTCATCGGACGTTAATTTGAATATCTCCGTGCGCACATTTGCTGTCTAATTGCGCATAAAATGGCTTCAATTATCAAGTTTATATTTAAATATTTAAACAGCACGGAAAGCTAGATGTCACTGGAGCATGTTTGTTTATTCCTAATTATAAAAAACAAATTCAGTGCTTGCCTTGCATGAGGTAACTAAAATTCAGTATTCAGTTAGAGTCAGGAGCATTAAGCATTCATACGTGTATGAATCTAATCTCAAAAGCAGATTGCACAAACCCAGATAGCAACAGATGAAACAATCTTGAACATGTCGCAGGCAGCGATCAATAAACAGGGTTCCAACATTTATTCAAAGTACTTAGCTTGCCTAAATAGGCAGTGGTATTTAGATAACCATAAAATTAGCACACATTAGCAAGTCTGCAAATTTAGCCATCCCAAAATTAGCAAAAACCAGGCGTTTTTCTAAAACTTGTTTTTAAAACCTTACAGAGAAAAGTTAGCATGCAGATGTTCAAAAAATACCAACCTTAAAGTAAGATTCTCTTGGCGTAAAAGACACTATTGAAGGTATGTTTCAGGGATACTTGGAGATCCAACTGAGATGAGGACTACTGTAAATACGCTCCTTACACCAAGCACTGGCAGTGAGTAAAGAACTAACTTCTGAAACGAACTCAAGAATGATGCCACACATTCACGTATATATATCCAACTCCCTACCTGATGTGCTCGCAGCTTCCTCAATGGATTTGTCATGTGCCAAACCAATGATGATGACATCACCCAGCTAGTTCACCAATCAGAGCATCGCGCTTTCATTCGAGTGAACTATTCGTATCCACAAAGAGTTTGATTTCGATCAATTTTCACATGGGAAGGACTAATGTGTATAGGCAGTGATTGCTAGTAAATTCAAGTGATTGTGATATTACCCTGGGTAAATGACAAAATTACAGGTTACTAGTTCGATCACTTGAAAATTACAAGTTGTCAATACTTTCGAGTGAAATTATCAATGAATGGCACATCTTTTGTTGATAACTATCACTTTCAAGTCTAAATAAAAATGCCAAATCTCCCTGGTTACCAAAAAGTAAAAAAACTTCGAATTTGAAAATTTAAACGTAAATGAACTGCTGAAAATAAATTTCAAATACATTGAACAGCATATGATATCAGTTGCTGTTTGAAGTAAATTTTAATATTAATTGAGGCATTTGTGTTAAATGATGCAGCCTTGTTATATCAGGATATTTTATGGATTTTAGTAAAACCTAAAACACATGCACAGCATTTTTATTAGTATTTGCTACCATTAAATTGTTACAAAAGAAAAGTACAGAATTTACTTTTGAAAAACATTTTTTCCACACACTGACATTACTGAAAATGACATACAATTCTTGATTTCGACTTGAAATAGGGCTAGCTACTGAATGCAAATGCATCAGCATAAATAATGAGATCATGTTTATCCAAACTAAACGATCCTACATTTACTACACTTAAAGAAAACTGATCTGTACACAATTGATTGATACGTTATTAATCTCTCATGTGTGGGTAAATGTATATATGACAGAAAGAGGCCACAATATATTAATAAAGACTTGAGTTATTTTCATTATGAGCTTTTAAATGTTATACCAAAACAATAAAGAATATTGTACGGTTTCTACTCTTCCCTAATCCTAAGAGAGGTCACTGCCTTTGGACGCACTAAAATCAATTAAATCAATAACTATTTAAGAAAGTGACGATACAAATGGCCGTCGATGCATGCATACTATATTTTGACTATATAGCTATTTCTACTTAATTATTCTTCAAATAACTTAAAAGATGATAATTAATAGAATATATTAGAGAAATTGGTCAACCTTAACACAAAAGCGCTGAAAATGCCAGTATTCCTATGCAATGACCCAAAACATGATGGGATTATGGCATTAACTTGATATGCTATATGTGAATTTAAAATTCTTCTCTAGTTTATCTTAAACCGAAAAAAATCCATCCAAAACGAATGAATAAAATAGACCCAGAGAATTATGTTTTATATGCTTGTATATTCGACGAAAATTACTGCAACTGCTGTGGCATCATGTATAACTCCATATTGTTTCTAGAACTTGAAAATTAATATAATTATTTAATTAAATCAATTGATATATTATTTATGTTCTAATCACTGTTAATATATATTTAATGCCGACAAATTAAAGTCACATATTGCTGTTTAATAACTAATTAATATTAAAAGAATTCCTAAATTAAATCAAACAATTTATTAAATTCACATTTTGTAGCTTACTTAGGCTGTGTGCGAAGTTTTCTTTATTGCAGCATGTTTCTAAAAAGTTTTCTTTTAATGTGTGATTTCAGGCAGTTATGAGACATACCCGCAAGGACTATATTTGTAGGTAGCGCAGTAAAATGATACTCATGGCACCAAGGCGGAGTAGCATCATTACAGATTCATTCAAAGCCCTAAGGTTATCTTTTATCTCGAATGATCAACAAATTTATTCCTCCGTTTGGAATAAAAAGGCTTCCTGTTATTTTTCGTTTACAATGATCGAATTCGACATTTTCCTGAGGCCTTACAGAGCCATTTGGTGCGTTGGCACATACACTACATGCACTTAAGGTTGCGTTTCTTTCAATTACTGCTCCGCTTGTCCAACTCAAATATCTCACATACGGTAAGCTATTTTTCAAATTTTATTGAATTACAGCGTCTTATAAACATCAAGTAACACTTGTCATGACTTCTATCTTAACGTTTATTTCATTCCAAGGCAAGATGTGTGAAGGTCTATATTTTCTGAAAATTTATAATAGCTTGAAGATTTTTAAGACTAATGTTCACATTTAAATGAACAACTCAATATAAGGGAGATGATATTTTGTAGCACGTAATTAGTTACTGTTATGTGTATGAACGTTACAATTTTCATCTTCTGCATCGTTTTAATTTGTCATCTACTCAAATTCTTTAAACATCTAAACAAAGTACTTGCTTTGTTTAATGCTGCTTTACAGGTGGTTGTAGAATTTTACTTTGCAGGAATATTTATGTAATGACGGTGGCAAGCATATCAAAATCACCATAATATTTGCTTTATTTATCGACATCCTATCTTCCTCTATTCGGTCTACAGATTTTGCACAACTAGGTGCACTACTTAGAAAGTAGGAAACCTCAATGTTTATTCAAGTTAATTGGCATTATATTATTGAGTTTGTTTTGTACAACAACAACGCGATACGAAGAATTTTGGGCTATAGTTTTCTAAAATACATGTATTTTTAACTGCCCCATATCAGATCATTGTACTAAAATCCTAGCAAATCAATGATTTATTTTGCATGCATAATAAAGTAAAACACTTATGTTTAGATATTCTCATAGTAAAGGTCAACGAATTAAATATAATATACTAATGTACTCGTCATCATTAGTCTATTTTGTTTTTAAACAATTAGAATTAACAAAGACTTAATATTAACGCCTTTAATTTCAATATTTCAGTCAAATAGTATAATTATCATTGCAATTTTTATAGAAAAAAATTAGTAATAAATTATTATCTATCAATTTAAATATTTGTTCTCTAAGAGTTTATAAATATTAATTACGAGGGTTTATGTATATAGATTTAAATTATATTTTAGTTTGATCAAATTAATATTAGTATTTTCTCAACTGTATTCTATCGAAGTGGCTGAAAAAACATTCCTTGAAAATGACTAAATGAACGCAGTTTTGACAAAAACAACAACCAATTGTAGCCTAGCAGTTATATCGGAAGAAATCAAATGTTTTCATTTCAAAATGACTTATCCTAGAAATCTTACTTGAGATCTAATAAACATGCATCGCAGCTGCTTAATCAGAATTTCTAATCCTCAAATAATTGCTTAGCAACGTTCAGTAAACCGACGATTAAATCAATAGCGCAACTGGTCAGAGTAAGAATTCGTACTAAGCATTTCAGCAATGAAAAAACTGTTTTTGGAAAAAAATAAAATTGAGCCGTTGCTTTGTTTACTTTAAGGAATGCATCTAATTACTATGCTTTAATTCGGTTGAAAAATATAAAATTGCATGCCTATAACCCAAGAACCAGATTTTATGACGATAATTATGCAATAAGTAGCAATGCAACGTCATTTTTAATGTCTAGAGAGATTTGAATATGAAAATCTTAAAAAAATAAGAGCAATTTATGGCAAATAATATGCACACTCACAATGTTCCAAATGTGAAATGCCCAGATACTGCATACAATCATGCAGTAGTTTATAGCTGTTTCTTAAAAATAGCATTTTGTCTTACAGACATTGCATTCATTTTCATGCAATATTTTAATTTATTAATAAAATATATTTCTGTATGTTTGGATTTATTGTATTCAGAACTTCATATTAAGGGAACCGTCAATCGTTTATTCTGAAAGTGAAATATCCATCCATTTTTGAGATAAAACAGTTTCCATTATGAGATCAGACATTCCATGAAATGATATTACGGTTTGCGAATGGTTCATACTGCATAAAGCACAATGCTGTCATAAACATGTATTTTTATTTTAATGCAAATGGGAGAAAAGGAAAATTGTAAATATGCTCTTGCAGATATTCAATGCATAGAATATGGTTCGCATGCATCACTGCACATGTGAGGTACACAAATGCTGAGCCATCTGCAGTCAAGAAATTGCTTATATGCATTTGGGAATACTATATGGTACTGCTTTTGTTGCCAACAAGAGTACTGAAGTCTGCCTCCTATAATATATTGAGTATTTTAATATTAGAGACTTCCTTAAATTACTGATTTACAGCATAAAATTTGAAGCAATAACACTTTGCCAAATGCATCATAATTTTTAAACTTATGTACCATTTTGGCTGTAATAAAGGCAAATCAAAATAGTTTAACAAAATTTATTTTTAATAAGCTTTGAAAGAAGGTTGAAATTCCATAAATTATGTCCATAAATATCCCCATGTTTTCACATTTTACCATACATGTATGACCAAATATGTCAACATATTTACAGATATGCTCAAACAAAAGTTTAATTTTTGCCCAGGGTTTCGCCTTAAGGCTTCATCAGACACTTATTTGTTGCGGAGTTTTGAAAGAACGTAGTAACCTGATGAAGTCTTCAGCAATAAAGCGAAGCGCTGAGCAAAATTAAACTATTTGCTGTGTCAACATATTATTTCTCAAATATTAGTCATTTCATTGTATTGCCCGTCCATATAAAGGGTTTTTGCCCTAAAATTTGTTTCCTTAAGACCTTTATTACTATTACATTCCTACAAAACAAAGTATAACCTAATTGAATTGTTTGTCTTATTCATCTAAAATAAAACAGGTAAGTAAGTTTAGTAAGTGATGGAATTCATAGTACTTATATAGTTTGCATATCTGAAACAATACGGCATGCTATTACTGGTACCACCAAAAATGTATCATTAGACATGTTATCACAGATCTACGCGGTATGATATCACAACAAAGCATGTGCATTTATGGAGCATCTGTGCCCATACAGTGTACATGTATATGAAGCACGCATGGAGCTATTTGATTAAAAATGACGTGCGTCATTAATGAGCTGTACGTTAAATATTGCTATTATTCTACGCTACGTTTATTAGCTCAATACACAGTCATATACAGGCAAGGCTGCACCATAAATGGATTTGCTCTATCATTACGTACAGTAGAACCCTTATAACCGATCTAAATTCATTGCTCCATATGTAGTTGATGTTAAGTTATCCTTAGAAATGTTGATAGTTGTAGAGGTCTTCAAAATGTATTTCTTTTCAATATGATGCTAAAAGTATGTTGGTTTTGAACTTGTATGCATACACATCAATGTACATCAACGTCTGTCTCTTGGATTATACGACCGATACTACGTCCTGGGGAGCGTACATAAATTACGTAACCACTTTTTTGGATCTTTAATCACCCTTCCGCCCTTGCAACCAAATGTAACTAAAAGCCCATC